>CAKNWT010284818.1:0-13918 GCA_932066315.1 Andricus coriarius | reverse complement strand
ATCCTATAAATTTTGACCACATCTTCCTTCGCAAAGGGAACGTCAAGAGTCCTAGCTATCGAGTCCATGGTCGTCAAAAGGTCTTCATTGGGTTTCATCGGGAAGTTGTTGATTTCCAAAGTAGTTTGAAGAGCCGCCTGTTCGCTTAAGTTAAGCGCATGCTCAAGTGTGGCCACTTGTAATTTCAAATCATTGGCATCCTTTTTAATTTTAGTTATGTCTTCTTTTCCCTTTTCTGAGCCAGCTTCGAGTACGTCAATTCGATTTGAGTTAACAGCAATGCTCGCTTTTATCGTTTCAATGGAGGTCAGGAGATTGGCATTAAAAGTTTGCTGCTTGTTTTCAAATTCAGTGATCCTTGAGAGAATCTCCTGAGACTGCGCAAGCGCATCCTTCTGTCCTTCCAAGACAGCATTTCTGATCATTGAAACGAGATCAGGCTGGGTGGGGGTAACCGATGCGGCTGAGGGAGCAGGAGCGTGAGGGGAAGACGTACCGTCGGCGTTGCGAATATTAATTACAGCTTTCCCAGACGAACTACCATCGACTGCCGTAGAGATGTCGCTGATGCTTTGCCCTTTGCATTGTATACATAAGAAATCTGCCTGACCCTTTTTGAGCTTATCAAAGTTTTTTCTTGAGATGTTAAAATTTGCACAGGCCAAATGAGTTAACACACCACACTTTACACATGCCAGCACCTCAGGTCCTCCTCTGGAAATAACTTCCTTGCATTCTGGACACGCACCCATTTCTCTAAAAGACCACTCACAGATATTGAATAGTTCGAAAAAAGCAAAAAATCAGCAATTTCAAAAAAACAACTTGCTTGGACGCGCCAGGAACACACAGAGTCACAACTTGCAAATTTTTATTAAAAAAAGAGCAAGAAAAACACACGAAATTTCAAAACTCCGGAGAGCAGCAAATCGACACGTCCACTCAGACCACCTCAGGAAAAATTATAAGCTCAAGATCCCATAAACTACCCGAGAAACACAAGGAATTCGCACTTAAGGAAACATGTGAATTACTGAAAAAGGTATAATAAGAGAGTCCCAATCAACTTTCAACTCCCCACTATGGATAGTCCCTAAAAAGGAGAAAGGCTTAGAATGGTAATAAATTATCGTCAGATTAATAAAGACACCTACCAGGATGCATACCCTCTCCCAGTAATAGACGATATCCTCGACCAGTTAGGAAATGCAAAGTTTTTGTCAGCCTTCAACCTTAGTGCAGGATTCCACCAGTTGGTCTAAAAAATGCACCCGCTACCTTCCAACGTATGATGGACAATGCATTCAGAGAACTAATTGGGAAAGAATGTTCCGTTTAGATTGACGATATTGATATACTCGGAAAACATAAGAAGAACATAAAAAAAATTTAGTGACCGTCCTGGAAAGAATAAAACAATGAGGCTTGAAATTAGAGCCGTCAAATTGCGAGTACCTAAGTCCAGAACTAGAATACCTAGGCCACCTGCTCGCCGCAGAAAGAGCTAAGCCAAACCCTATTAAGATAAAGGCAATCCAGGAATTCAAGCAGCTGAAAACACCTAAAGACATGCAATCACTCCTAGGATTAGCTGCATATGATAGAAAGTTTATAAAGAACTTTTCATCTATAGCTAGACCACTCACCAGGCTAACTCAAAAGGACACAATTTTTGACTGGACTCTAAAGTGTAAAGAAGCTTTTGAAAAATTAAAAAATGCATTAAGATCTTCTCCAGTATTAAGATTCCCCGATTTGAAAGAAACATTCACTCTAACAACCGACGCATCGAATCAAGGATTAGGTGTTGTGCTATTTCAGGCGGGACATCCTTGCTTATTTATTAGCAGAACCCTTAATAAAGCAGAAGAAAATTACAGCACTTCAGAAAAAGAATCCTTAGCTATAGTGTGGGCGATGAAAAGGTTACGTCAATACTTGCTAGGAAACAAGTTCAAAATTCAAACTGATCACAAAGCACTCATTTGGTTACACAATGTGAAAGACCTTAGCTCGCGACTCTTACGATGGCGATTACGGCTAGAGGAATATAAGTACGAAATAGAATATGCAAAGGAACGGAGAACAAAGTAGCAGACTGCTTATCCAGACTATTCCCAATCCACACTAGCGACATTCTACAACAAGCGCTAGACGGAATAGATTCAACTACCGACGATGAGCTATCAGCTACGGAAATTTTGGGTACACCAGTTAAACGCCCCGCTATCAGCAAGGACGAAACACCTCAACAAAATGAACTTTCCAATAATTTTACGACATGGCGATTGAATCCAACGCAGGGAAAATTAAGAACAAAATCCAACGCCGCCGGAAAACTCTGAAAAGCAATAAACAAAGAAGACATGCCAAAATATGATGATGAGGTTTGGTTGCGGAAAGTAGGCTGTTTCATCGATGAAACTATGAGCAAAAAACTAAGATTGATAAGATTTATATTCGGTGACCCACTATTTACACCAATAGAAAAGGAACTGATACAGGAAAAGATGGAATACCTACCTAACTTGTATCCCCACATAGGATTTCACCTATGCTTTAATAATACCCAAATATTAACGAAAAAAGAAAAATCTAATATAATTAAAGAAGCGCATGCGGAACATCTTGGGGAAAATAAAACCATTGAAAAAGCGAAGAAAATAGTACAATGGATAGGTATGGATGAAGGCATTAAAAAGTACGTCAAAACATGTCCTATCAGTCAACTGCAAAAACCCACAAGAATCAAGAACCAAGCTGAGGGAACTATACCAGACATTCCTCTGAAACCCAATAAAAAAATAGCTCTAGATATATACGGCCCATTACTTGAAACAGTAAAAGGTAACAAATATATTCTGAGCTTACAAGATAGATTAACCCGCTACACGGTTTTAATCCCGATGGTTAATGAGACAACTAGTTCAATAATAGAATGGCTGCTCGATCACTGCATCTATATATTCGGAGCACCTAAAAAAATCCTCACAGACCAGGGACAAAACTTTCTATCAGAAATGATGCAACAGATTGAAGAAGCATTACAAATCACTCATGTAAAAACAACAGCTTTTCATCCGCAGTCCAACGGAAACTTTGAAAGAATGCACTCCACCCTAGGGAAGCTAATCAAAACAAGCATCTCAGAAAGAAACAATGAATGGGTTGAAAATTTGAAATTTATTAACTTTGCAATCAATACAATGAAGAATCAAACAACAGGATTTTCACCCTTTGAACTACTGTTTGGAAGAGAAGCTAACATCCCATCATCGGTAGCATGTTCATGAACCCTGATGTATGCAGAAATAGTGAGAAAGTGGAAAAAGAAACACGAAGAAAACCTACGAAGGGCTAGAGAAAGAATAGAAATGGAAACAGAAATAACTAAGAAAAGACTCGACGAAAATATCACTCACAAACTCGCCCTATACAAACCAGGAGACACAGTAAAAATCATTAACAATACTAAGTCTAACAAACTAGACTCCTCTTGGAAAGGCCCTTATAAAGTAATTGACCACTTAGACAATAATAATTTACAAATAAGAAATAAGGACAAAATTATCCGAATTCGCATTAATCAGACAATGTCCTATTTCACAGACGATAACGATACCGAAAACCGGATTAAATCCATCGACAACATCATTACTATGGCAGAACTAGCCTGTAACAAGAAATGTACACCTTATTATAAAATCCAATTGGTTAGGAGCCGCTACAATGGAATAGCTAGTAAAAACAGTATCCTACACAAATTATTAGGCAAACAACGTCAAAAAAGCAAATCAACGAATTTTGTGGGTGATATATCCAAAACTCTGTTCGGAACATTGAGTGAATCCGACATACAACAAATTAACATCGAATTTGACACAATTTATAGAGATAACAAAAACATAGCTAGCATCCTGTCATATCACACAAAAATACTGAAATTAATCTTAGACTCCTCGTCAACGGACCATAAATGGATAGCTGCCCAGGAGAATGCCGAAAGACAGTTTAGAAACATCACGCACAGACTGAATGCTGCAACAAAGAATAGTTTTGTCAACTCCAAATTAGTATTAGCAGCAATACTATTAGATGAAGCAAATGAGGATATTGAAATACCGATCAACGCCATAAATAACGCTCTCGAATTTCGATAAATGAAGATTTAATACATAAGCTCCTTGTGTCATCTCAGCTGATCTATTAATTGCGTTTTTAAGGCAAAAGTGGAGCAAGAATGAATTT
This sequence comes from Andricus coriarius, assembly GCA_932066315.1. Taxonomy (NCBI): domain Eukaryota; kingdom Metazoa; phylum Arthropoda; class Insecta; order Hymenoptera; family Cynipidae; genus Andricus; species Andricus coriarius. Next base: position 9,670 of record CAKNWT010284818.1, on the reverse strand, counting down.
CAAATGGATCCTGAAATTATTGAAATGATTGACAAGTACAACTTGGAAGCTAATTCTTTTAGAACATCACAAAACATTTCCAATAATATCATTTGAAGAAAATAATAAAAAAACATTATCTTCGGTCTACAAATGGCCAAACTGCATTTGTTTATAAAGTTTGTTTATAAGACAAGCAAATAATATCGATGGACAATTCTTCGACACTAAATATCACCGCTTATCTAATTTGAAGACGACTAGAAAGAAAAACGATAACTTTCTATCTATAAATGGTCAAAATATGCATTTGTTTATAAAATTTGTTTATAAGATGAACAAATAATATTGATTGACGAATCTTAACCACTAAATATTACCACTCATAGAATTTAAAGGTACTAAGAAAGAAAAACGATTACTTTCTGCCACTAAACGCCTAAACTATGTGATATCCCGTAAATTATTTATATTCTATAAATACTTTGTGATTTATTTTCGTCGAGAATTGGATAAATTAAGTTACTGATTTAAAGATAAAAAATAATAATTAAAAAATGTCTCATTTTCGCTCGTTGTTTACTTATATAAAAAATAGAAAATGACCAAAAATAAAAAAATCTAATCCATAGACGCCTCTTTGAGGGGCTCAGTTCTATACCTGTACTCATAAACGTAAATAAATCTCTGGAAGTCAGAGATTGACTTCGAGCTTACAAAAAAAAGCTCGCTAAGCAGTTTTGTACTTTAAAATTGGAGTTCTGTAAGTATTTCCCATAAACTTGGACAAAAAATAAAACTTTATTCGTTTTAGAAAATTCATTAGTACTAAAATACGTCTTTTAATATCCTCTGGCATCATTAAACAAAGTTTGAGTAATATTTTTATTATTTCAACATTACATATTGAAAATTCATTTATCGTGATTGTCTGAAGTTTTACAGCAATAACTTCTTAATGTACAGAAACAGAATTATCATAAGTGAAAGAAAGTGGAATATCCATGTCATAAAACGTGAAGGTGCCTAAAATTAAATACATTTTTTTATCTTCTGTCGCTTTTAAGAACTTTCGTAAAACATTCCAAGTTTTTATTTGCTTTACCTCTTCCTTTTCGCCAACATTTGCCTGTAGAACAAAAATATGAATTAGTTAATTATACTCACTTTATACTTCATGTATATATAATTATTGTTTTGAACAGAGAGTGAAACAAGCGTTCATGCTAAAAAAGTATTGTAGAAAATTAAATAATACTTCTGATCAATCTAAATGTCTTTTGTATAAAAAATCATAACTCTTCTTAACCTTTATAGAAATTGATAAATCAAGTAGACAAGTGTCATATATTTACCAGAATTTTCAGCATCCTCTCTGTTTTTAAATGTTGAATTCGCTAACCCCCAGCATCTATACTTCTTATGCTTTGTTCGAAAAAACCAGCCAATTTTAGAGATACAGGTCTCTGTAAATAAATTAAAAAAGTGATGATCAGATTTCTGGAAAACTTTTTAATAATTTTTTATTTTTAAAGTTTAACTTAAAACATTGTGATATTTTAAAACATATGAAAAGATTTCTAAAGAGCTCAACGAAAACATCTGGCAGATTCTAAGGCGATTTTTAAAATGTCAGAGCGCACTTGTGCAACATTTTTCTCTTTATTGAAAGAATAAGAAGGCCATGGAGTTCTAAATATAACACATTTACAGGTATTCGGTACAAAATGGAAAAACAAGAAATGTTTACACACTTATCTATTTTGCCTTTCTTTATTTTAACTACAGAGAATCCGTCTCGACTATGCACTCGAAAAGGCAAATAATTTCACTATGATTCACAACTTAATTTTTAACGACGTGTGAAAAATAAAATACTTAAAACAAATATGTTCCATTTTGAATCAATCAAATCTGAAAATCGGCTTTTTTATCGAGAAACCGATTGATAACTCCAATATCCATTGTTAAATGTCTGTGGGATAGCAGAATAACATATTACATTAAAATATCCCAGGGAAAAATATATTAGGCAACATGTATTACATGTTTTTAGGTAATGTTTGGATTTCAGATTAATTAAATACCAAAATTGACTTTTTTCACAAAGGACCTGATTATTTTAATATTCGTCTTCCACTGCTCGCGAAACAGCAGAGAAGCATTAATAATATAAAATCTACGAAAATAACAATGTTGTACAATATTTACTATATCGTCTTAAGGAATTTCTGCATTTCAATTATTTAAAATGCATAACTCCAGTTGAATCATATTGCAGTGAATTTAGTATCTTAGGTTAATAAATCGACAAAGCAAATGCTGTGAATTCAATTACATTTTGTTGAACTTACTCTTAGCTTCCTCTAATGTTAGTTCTGATGATTTTGCAAACTGATCCTTAGATGCACTCCTATAAATTAAGTAACAGAGAAAGAAAAGAATCAAAAATCGCATTTCTTTTAATGTAAAAGACTTTAATATTGAAGTGATTCTGTAGAGTCTAACCGAATAACTGAACATTCCTTCAGTGTTCTTGCTCTATATATATATAGATACCAATTGCCCCTCCAGTTATTTATGATGATTGTAAAATAGGCAACAATACCAAAACTAGTGAGCTTTATTTACTACATTAGGGACAGACTGAAGAAAAAGGAAATATGCGAAATAAAAAATTTCAAAATTATAAAATTGCCGAAATATAAATATCAAAAATTGGAAAATTCCCGAATAATGAAATTCCTGACAGAAAACTGCCGAATTATAAAATATTCGAACGCGCGACTGTTGGTTCTCGCGCTTCGCGCTCGATAATATATTTACCTTGCACTGCGTGTTCTGTCTTTGTATTTCCCCCACATTTGTGCGCAGACCTTTTAAAATTAAAGGTCAAATCATCAACAACTTTAATTTCGTGATTGTGAATTCTCTTTTGTTAAAGCTCCTACGACTTTAACGAACACATTCTCATCACGTATCTCGTGCTTCGCACTCGATTTGATCGAAACTGCGAAATTTTCTACATTATGTTGAACTCTGTATCACATCAAATGTATATTGTGTATTATATTTATTTCTGTACCTCGCTCTGGGGCTGCTCATTCAGATATTTCAAAATAAAGTACAACTTTAATTTTTCATGATTACTTTAATATTTGTGTCTTATCCTGAATTAAATTTTATGCTCAGCTACCCTGAAAAATGTATCATTGGGATCAATTTATATTAGTAAAGCTCATAATATGCATTGGTATTGAAACGAAAGTATTTTCATTGTCTTGTTTGTATAATTAGAAAAAAGTGCGCATCCAATATAAAAAAAACACAATTTTGTTATCGAAAATTTTATTGCAACTTGTGTCATTTTTCCGTGAATTTAATTTATTTTCAATGTTATTTTTTACGATTTGAAATAAAAATACGCATCGAATCGTAAGGTGGATCTAAGTTAATTTGTAGACATAAATAATTTTTTGATAGGACGCGTAGTTATTGTTTTATTCATAAAAATAATATCAAAAATGAAAAAAGAAAATTTTTGGAAAAACGACACGAGCTACGAAAAAAAATGTTATTCACTTAAAACATAACCACAAATTTGTGTTTAATCATTTTTTGACAGAACGCGTAGTTTTTGTTTTAATCGAAAAAAAACATTAAAAATAAAAGAATTGATTTTTTGGAAAAACGACACAAGCTACGGAGAACATTGAATCAACAAAAGTTATTCACCTAAAAATAAACTACACATTTTTTATCAAATATAAATAATAATACTAATAATATATAATAATATATTGATTATATATATAAATAATAATATAATAATAATTATTTATCATAATAATATTAATAAAATACGATACCTTGAAGATACCTACAAATTTTTGAAGTGGAATAATCGCTGATTGAGAACGTTTACAAGAAATATGAAGGAACTTATTATTACGTTTCACGGTTACGATTTAAAAAAAATTATAATTCATAAGGCAGCAATAAAAAACGTAGTTCGAGTGCATGGCATTGGAATCATCAAAAACAGGTATTGTTTATGGACGAACTTTTACTACGTTTGATAGATTTAAAGCATTAATTATTTTTCCTGAAGTTGACAACATTAGCACTATAGAAGGACAAGCATAAAAATGTGCGTTAAAAATACGCGTTATCTGCTAATTCCCATTCAGAAAAATATTTGTCTTGAATTAAAGAAAACGCTTCTTTAACATAGTGTTTTTTTTTAGTAAAAATAACTTCACATTCAAGAAAATTATTTCAAGCTAAAGAAAAGTTGTCATTGGAATAAAAAAAATGTCTTTGAAGACAACACATTTCTTGAAATTAAGAGAAATTTCTTAGAATCGAAGAAACTTTTCTTAGATTTAATATTTTTCTTTGATCCAAAGAAATTTTTTTTCAATCAAAGAATCTGTTTTATGAGTGTATTCAGTATTCTTATTGAAAATTCTAGATCCTTTATTCGCTTTAACATTTCTTAAGCCAGATTTTCATAAAAAATTTGTTTGTTCGACCGTAATTTATTGATTGAACAATCAAATAGTAATATTTTAGCAGGGAAAATCGAAAAATCACCATTTTTATCAAATATATTAACTAATCTTTTAGTGATTGCAGTTACTAATCAATTAGTGACGTTTTGTCGATTGTTCATTTTAATCAATAAAACGGGTTGAAAGAATAAAAATATATGATAAAATGAAAATAAATTATATAGCACCGAGCTTTTACTTTCCTTAGCGGAAGTAAAGTAAGTCTGAAAATGATTCTTGTTTTTCCATTTTCAAAGAATACTTGTGTAAACATATATATTGGTGGAGGAGACATAGCCTACTTATAAGTTTCACAATATTATAGCCTTTTTGTATTTTCATTAGAGATGAAAATGTTACAGACTCCTCTTCTTTCACTAAAATTGTATATTGATCTGATTTGAATTCTTCAATCTTGTTCTAATTAATATATTCAGCTTTAAGTAAATTAAAATGTTTTCGCTAATTGTAAATAATTTTAAGTTCTCCACCATCAAATTACTATATATTTCTGCTACTTGAATTTGTAATTTCACTCATTTTTAGTGATTCACCTTGACACAAATTCAGTTCGTAAATTTTCTCTAGTAATTAGTAAAATCTGACCAGCACAACGGTTTCTCTTATTGGTTTAAAAACTAAAAATAATATGCAAAAGTCGAAAATTACCAAAATAGCATCCGTTTTCCTGAAAATACATTTTTTTAAATATGCATGAAGAAAAAAAATTATATTATATATACATTAGATTATTATTTGTTTTTCTCATCATGTAATATATTTCTTGAAATTCTTTGAATTCCATTGATAGCGAACATAGGTTCTTAAAACATACCTTTCAAACGACTAACCTTCATGAAATCTATTGAATCTCTTTAAAATTAATTAGAATTTTTCAAGTCCATGGGAATCTTTCCGAGCCTCTTGAAAGTGCTTGAAATATTTTAAAATCTTCTAAAAACCATTACAGTTTCTCAAAATCCCTTAAAATCCTTTAAATTGTTCAAAAACCTTATAAAATTTTGTGAAATATTATGTAATCTGTTGAAATCATCGAAATCCATTCAAACCCATCAGGAATTGTTAAAATTCCTTTAAATTCTCTGAAATCTCTAAAGTTTTTATAAAATGCCTTCAAATCTTTGAAATCCCATTGAATCCCTTTACATCCGTTAAAATTCCTGGAAATGCTTTGATATCACGTGAACTGAAATACAGTGACTTCACAGATAAACGCTGGTGTTAAATTTGTTGTAGCTCAAATCTCACATTGCAAGATGGTGTACCCGTGATTGACCACAGAAATAAATTTGTTCAATCTCATATCCATGCATCTCTCTAATTCGCCCTTGCCATTTTAAAAGGTTCATTTCATATTGCCAAACTTTGTTTAACATCAGTCCTAATGAATCAAACCCTAGCGCACTACAAAGTTAAATTACATATCGGCAAATCCTGTTTGTTTTTACAATTCACTTTTTCTCCGTAAACTGATCCAGTGAGTTTAAAGTTTGATTTGTTTTTTCGCGAGTTTGTATTATATTATTTTAACAGATAGATAACCTTTGTTAAACACTTTTCTAAGTGAATGTGTGCTAAATACTTTCAAAAATCGTTTTGTTACTTATGTATATTAGTGTTGTTACATTTATTAGGCCTAATCTTAGGCACTTTAGAAGAATTTTTGGTAATCTATCTTTATGAAAAAGGGGCTGTTAGGACCTTATTCCGGAAATATACTGATTGCCAGGAAGGGCACATTCCCCAAACTACATTAGGAATGAATCAATGAATTATCTGGATGAGTTTTGATTCCCGTTTTTTAAGGTTAAAAGGGCGCAGTATTTTAGGCACTACGGAAACTATAATTATAAATAGGCTTTTGGTAGCCAAATTTCAAATACTCCTAAAACTTCTGTTATTTTAGGAATTTTATTCTTAAGCATTATTCGATACCCGTCCTTAAGTTTCTCGCAGGCGTACTATCGAAAGTTACTCTTAGCGGGTACCAGAATTCTAGAGGATTACTATTAGATTATTACATTTAGCTGCTCTAATCTTGAAAACTATTCTCACTTTACGTGTTGGGAACGCGATATGAGTGGTAGAAATAAGGCCAGGAAATTTTCCATTTGGAATGCCAACAGTGTTTCGGGTAAAAGAGGAGAAATTGAATCTCTCCTTTTCCAGAACGACTTGGATCTCCTATGCATCAGGGAAACATGTCTCACTGAGGGCCTCAGTTTTGAGATTCCGGGGTATCTAACGTACAGGTCAGATCGTCGTGATGGGTGCGTGGGGGGAAGCGCGTGCTCTTATCTCGTCAAAAACGCTCTCTCTATCGACAGAATAGACACGGAAGGATCCTGGTGTGGGGACATCGATGTGGTGGGCATCACTCTTTCTTCCTCATTGGGAAAAATTGTGATTATGGCAGTGTATGCTCCCACCGAAGCAAGGGTTCGATATGATGTCTGGTTGTCCTTGATTGGGAAATTAAGCGAGCACGGTAGGATTCTACTATGGGGTGACTTTAATGCCCACTCCCCTATGTGGGGGTCCCTCAGCACTAACTTTTTGGGAAGGCAGCTGAGTGCGGCTATCTACGACTGTGGTTTGGTTTCTCTTAATGACTCGGAACCTACCTTTTTATCATCCTATGGTTCCTTCTCAAATAACCTTGACCTTGTCTTCTGCGAGCCCGAACTGATCCCAATTGCATCGTGCAGGAAGGGATGCAACTCCTATTCTTCTGATCATGTTCCAATCCTCTGCAGGTTCGATGCACCTCCTCTTCGGGCAAAATCTGCCTCAAATCGGTTTAATGTCCAATCTCTGGACTGGTCCCTATTTAACAGACAGATGGAGGAACTGGTTCCGCCTCTATCCGAGGCCCTGAATGGCGGTGAGATTCCCAGATCCGTTTATGAGAAATTTATAAACGTGGTTTATGAATCTTTGGAGGCCAATGGCGCTTTCCGTGCCTCTTCCGGGGGGACCGACAGGTAGAGACAGCCTCTGTGGTGGAATAAGGAGTTTGATATGGCTCAGGGCAGGAGGAGTGCTGCGCGGAAAAGATTTTTGGCCGACCAGACATGGGAGCTAAAGGCAGAATACAAAGTCGTGGATAATGAAGTTGAACGACTTATCCTTTACATGAAGTATAATGCCTTCAGAGATTTCTGCGAATCTTATTGACCCCGCGTCTGGGCTGTCTAAAACCTGGCATACGGTTAAATCTCTCTCTGCTCGTTCGCAGTCTCCCAATACTCACCTAGTAACTGACCCAGATTCCCCAGTGATCACGGAGTTGCGTGATGACCTGGTACGCTCTGATACCCCTGCCATAGAGTCGGAGCAGGTCCTAAATGTTGATGAGTCGGATCCTATGAATAGGAATTTTTCCTGGAATGAGTTCTCTGCTGCCCTTGAGTCGTGTGAGAAGAAATCGGCCACGGGTTTGGACGGAATAACCTATGAGGTTATCAGGGGGCTTTCTGACAAGGTCCTGAGATTTGTGCAGGTCCTATTCAACGTCATGTACAGAGAGTTCTCATTCTCTGAAGGCTGGCGCGAGACCTTAGTCCATTTCATTCCGAAATCGGGAGGTAAAGGCTTCCGCCCGATCTCCTTGACATCTACCTTCTGCAAGCTGTTTGAAAGAATAGTGTAGAAGGGACTGGAATACCTTGCGGAGCATAAAAACCGGCTCCCGGGATTCCAGTATGGATTCAGGAGAGGGAGGTCCTCAATGGACTGTGTGGGTTCAGTGGTTGCAGATATCACGACTGGCATCGGACGGGGCAGGGCAACCCTTGCTCTGGCCCTTGACATTAAGGGCGCGTTCAACTCAGTTCTCTCTGGTGCCCTCATCGAGAGGTTAAGGGAGCCTAATTTCCCGGCCAGAGTCCTCAATGTCGTTTCCTTCTTGATCTGCAAAGGGAAACTACACTTCTCGACGGACGACAGTGACCCAAGGATCTGCGGGGTTGAGGTCCCTCAGGGTGGTATCCTCTCCCCGCTTTTCTTTGGGCTCGCGCTGAGACTCCTGAGCGACTTCCTCCCAGAGAGGGTGGAGGTTGCCATGTACGCGGATGACGTTCTGCTGTATGTCACGACAGGCAACATACGGGAGACTCAGGACCTACTGCTTCGTGCTCTCGACTCGCTCTTTCCTTGGCTGGAAACGTTGGGGTTATCTATCTCGATACCAAAGTGTCAGTTATGTCTTATCACAAAGGCTAAGGTTGACCTGGGGGAGATTTCCCTGATTCTCGGAGAGATAGTTATTGCTTGTCAAGACACACTTAAATACTTGGGAGTTCTGCTTGACAGGCGCATGACTTAGCTTCCTCACATCATAAGCATTACAGCAAAGAGATCCAGGGCGATAATTATCCTGAAGGTCATTGCCAAGGTAACATGGAGCGTCTCGCCTTCCTTACTGCTCACTGTACATAGGGGACTCGTCAGGGCTTGCTTAGAGTGGGGGCTCCTCTCTTTTTACGCGCGAGCAGGATATCGCTCGAGAGGCTGGACCGAGTTCAGTGTGCCTCTTTCCGGGTTGCATTGGGTTGTATGAGCTCAACTCCAAATTCTATTCTGCTTGCAGATGCAGGGGAAGTCCCCCTTTCCTTGAGAAGATCCCTCCTGTCGAACAGGTTCAGTTTAAGGAAATTCAGCTGGAGTGGGAACCCTCATATCGACAAACTAGAATTGCTCGCAGAACTGGCTAGGGATAGGAAATTCAGGGTGCGTCCTGAGAGCTGTGGCCTGATTGACCCTTTTAATTCGATGGGTGTATTCGCCTCTTCGATGCTTTCTTCGTGGAGACGCTCCTACTTTGACGGGGATCGGGAGGATTTGTCGTCGGAGGTCAATCTGGATATGGAGACGGGGGTGACATTGAAGAATCCGAGATCTGCACGGGTTTTCTTTCAGGAATTCGTGGGTTCACGATTTCCGGGTGCACTCAGGATTTACTCGGATGGGTCGGTAAATCCGGTGTTGGGGTCGGCAAGTTGCGGCATCTTTGTCCCGTCGTCTGGACTGCATTTTGGGGTTCGGTCGAAGGATTTTGCGTCTCCAATGACGGCAGAGCTGTACGGCATTTTCGATGCCGTTAAACATGTGATTGA
>CAKNWT010284810.1:0-15882 GCA_932066315.1 Andricus coriarius | reverse complement strand
TTTTCAAAGTCAATTTACTCCAAAAACCCACCGTTTTTTCTCTTGATTCTTCTCTAGTTTCGTCTTTATATAAAAAATTAATTCAATGTTAGTCTACCCTGTGTCCGAGCCTTGGAGAGAAGAGAAAATTTGTGTTAGTTTTGAAAAACCAAAATTCACATTTTTTGCCAAAACGACACAAGATATGATAAAGTCAAAAGAACGTAATTGTTTCTTTAGAAAAGTTATAGAAAAATGTCTCTTGACACTTTTTTATGTATCTCGCGTTATTTTCGAGATTTTTGCGACAATATGTATAAAATCCTTAAAGATTGATTTTTTTCTCAAATAAAATTTTATGTTGCGATGAAAAACCAAAAACGACTTCGTTTAACATGTTCAACAACTTTTTAGGAGAAAAATAATAAAGTAAGTTAGAAAAAATGGAGAACATTGATTATTTGAAAAATGCCGACTTCAAAGGAAAAATTTTGGATCTAAAAGTTGTTCAAATTGTTAAATTATGTTTTTTTTTTTCTTTTTTAATGACACCATGAAATTGTATTGTTGAGAAAAAACCAATCTTAGAGGATTTTATTAATATTTTCGGAAAAATCTCTAAAATAACACGATTTAGAAAATGGTGTCAAGAGATATTATTCTAGAACTTTTTTATAGAAATAATTTTATTCCTTCGACTTTTTTTGAATCTTATGTCGTTTGAGCTAAAAACGGGAATTTTCGTTCTTCAGGCAAAAAATTGCTCTCCTCTCCATGGCTCGAGCACAGGGCAGAATATCATGAAATATACTATTTACATTAGGACAAATCTAGAAAAAAAAATAAAGGAAAAAACGGTGAAATTTGGAACAAATTGACTTTAAATATTTTCAGAAAAACTGCAGCCATTTTGTCACCTTAGGACTTCGTTCAAGTTGCCAACGAATTGTGATAAATACTCATATTATATTAAAAAATTGCAGATTTTTAACAAAAATTTGGACCGTTTTTGACATTCCCCGTTTTCAATTATTAAAATTGAATTACCCATAACTTTGTCAAAAAAATGTTTTAGCAAATCCATGAGATACGTGTCTTCTTATTCCCTTTAAAAAATAACATATTTGAGGGGCATATTATTCTGTGACTTGAACATAGACTGCCTGCGCGATTTGGAATTAGTTCGGTCAACAGAATCAATTTACAACTTGGGAAAATCCTACCAACTTGATTCAGTATAGTCACGAAATTCCGAATTATAATAATAATCCATGATTCATTGCTATTCATATATTTTCATGACGTATTGCTGACATAAAGAGGTTCCATACTGTCTTAAAATTAAATTCTTAATACTATGTAGAATAATTTTTGGTGCGACAAGAAAGCGGTCTGGCGCTGCCAGGCCTCGACTATACCCCTGATTGTAATGTTTTTATATGAGAAGTATTAAGTAAAAAGGCTTGTGTAGAAAAACTAAAGTTAAAGGTGGATAGAGTAACAAAATAAATATTAAATTTTCAGCAGAGATGGCTTGACAACGAAAATCGGAGATGTTGCCTGAAAGTGAGGCAAACATTAAAGCCATGACAGAAGGTATGTAACTCTTGTATATAAAAATACATACATATCAGCTTAAAAATAATCCAATGAATGACAAGAGCTTTCCTTGTAAAAAGGACTTGAAAAAATGCACTTCTAAGTCTTAACACGCGATTGAATTGAAATGTTACTCTCGGAGAATGGAATAAACGACTTGAAAACTTTTGCTTGCAGGAGAAGAAAACCAGTCAAGCGGTGGCAGTGGAGCACAAGCTGGTGAGTTGACAGTACCAAACCAATGTCAATTTATACCTCTTGAAGCACGTGCACTTGCATATATACAAGAGTGTGAAGCTTAGTGTAATTAAGTTATGGTACAGCACGGGCATCTGTTACGTTACAGAGAAGGGCTTCATATCTTAATCTTCTCCATTGTATCGAATTAGCTGTTGCTAAATTAACGGAAGCTCAACAGTTTGATGCAGTAGAGTTCTAGAGTTTAACTTCTTGAAATGACCTGTTGGAAACATATCTTCAACATTTGGTTATTCAAAAGCTTTCTAAAATGTAAATCGTGAAATAAAATGTGACTCCTTTTTTCATCAGATGCCTCTGAATCAAGATCGGTTCAGGGGGAGGGCTCGCACGAAGGGACGGTGGAAACATCGCAAAACTCATCTGGTCCGTGTCCGGACCTCCTAACTGTCCATGGCGCAACACAAGGTGAAAGTAGCGATGCTGCCAGTATTCGTACAGCCAGTACTTCTGTTTCTGGAAACGGTTAGTAAAGTATACAAAAAGTCTAATTTTTTGGGGGTAATAACGATTGTGGTAATTTAAATTTTGCCAGGGTAACATCATTTGGAAGGTGGCAGCACAGAACTGGATCAACCAAATTTTGGTTAAAAATGGGTTCATCATTGCATTCAAAAATATTTAAAAAGCAAGTATTGTTTACTCTTATTCAGATATTTAACCCTAATTAGTCACACAGGGTTACAAAAAATAAAAGATCAACTTTTGCAATCCTTAAATAATACCTAGCAATATTTTTTTTAGATTTTTAGGATTCATTGTTGTGGTGAAATTCACTCAATGTGACTATTATGCGATTCTACTGAAGTGTGACTAATTAGGGTTAATATTGTGGGAGCATGTTTCTATTTTTTTCTTTTAACTGAAAATTAAATTTTTTGTCACAATCCGCAGTTAAGTCTGCTCAAATTTTAGGTTAGTGCCCATTTTTTTGATTATCTAGTTCTGTATTACCACCCTTTATTTATAGTTTGAATTCAAACTTACTTATAGTTTCAAATATTAAATCAATTTGATGATTGGCAGACAAGTAGAAATTTTGAAAATGCATATAATTAGAACAAGATTAAGATTTTTTATTACCAGCAGATTATCTTGCAATTATTTAAATATTTTCAGTTTGAAAGTTTCTTAAAAATAAAATTGAACCTTTTTTTTATTAAACCGGTTCCTAGGTTGTTATGAAAACCTGGGATGCTTCCAATTCTAAAAAAAAATTTTAATGTGTATGTCTTTCTATTAAATTTCTAATCATTTCGAAAAGCTTTGACTGATGGTAGAAAAGCTTCTTGTATGCATAGTTAAATTTTTTTAATATTTACAATAATTTCGAGTTAATATTAAAAATAGCCACCTTGTTAAATGTAGAAAAACTCAAAAGGTAAATTTCTGTACCCATAGGAAAAAAATAGTTGAATCTCTAATTGTCAATTTAATACTATTTATTTCAAATTTTGTATTTTTTCTCTTTAGGGAAACATAGTAATTTAGAGTTAACCTTCATTATTGATAGCTTATTTTGTTCTTTAAAATATTATCTACCATTCTACTTAAATTATTCTTATTAAAACAAATTTAAATTTGCATGAAACTTATTGTTAATTAACAAATTGCATAATATCTAGCTACCTAGCTGGTAGGGTGGGCCTGAAATAAAAACATCTGGAAAAGTTTGGTTACCCACGCTCGAAAAAAATGTTTAAAAAATATATAGTTTGCTGAGTTTTTATAATGTCTATTTAATTTTTCGGGTATTTGAAAACTTGTCATTAACAAAAATGCGTTAGGCGAAAAATCGCCAAGACAGAGGAATAAAAATGTGAAATATAGCGAATTTTAAAAGTTTTGATTTTGGTATTCAATAAAATGATCTTCATAACTTGTGGTTTAAATATTTTTCGGAGCATGTGTGGACTTTTTTAGCTTAGAAATATACTAGAAAAAAAATCGACAAACCCAGAAATCGAAATTGGAATTACAGAGACATTTCAAAATTTGTAATTTGGTATTAACTAAAATTTTTGAAGTGTTTCTATGCTAAAAAACCTCACACATGCTGACAAACTTTTAAACAACAACTTATAAAGATAATTTAAATTCATACCACAATCATAAATTTAAAATTTCGCTGTATTTCTAATTTCGATTCCTGAGTCTTATCATTTTTTTTCCTAGTGCAGTTTTTTCACTGGAAAGATTTTAAGTACCCGAAAAAATTCTTCTGTTCTTTACACGGTGTTGAGAATTTTTGCCGAAAACATGGGAGGAATTAAATAGGAATTATTTCTGGGGAAATTATTGATTAAGATCCGTTAAAATTGGTAATATTTGTTTGGCCAATGACTGTAAAAAAATTGAAACTCAAGAAAATTAACAAACTCTGCAAAAAAGAAATTGAAAAAAAAATCGATCGCGGGTATCCAAGCTGCATATCTATGGATTCCGAATTAAGTATATCTTTTTAGGATCCCAATACGCTGCTTATTCGCGTTGAGCGATTTCGAATTTCAGCATTTTTTTTTGACCCACCCTCTTACCTAGCTAGCTTAGTTCTAGATTATTTTAAATAAAATGCATACAAATAGAATTGGAGGCAATACTTTAAAGAACAAAGTAAGCCACCGAGGATAAAGAATATGAGGATTTAATTACAATTACTGTTTTTGTTCTAAAGCGAAAGAAAATCTCAAATAACTTATGTTAAATAAACAATTACGGACTCAACTATTTTTTCTATACTGCACTTACATCTTTCTTTTAAAATTGTTTATATTTAACAATCTGTCTATTTTTCTCGATTATATAAACTATTTAAAAAATTTTAGTCGAGATAGCTAATGAATATCTTTAATGATTCCGAAATGATGTTTAATTGAAATGTTTAAAAAAGTTTATTACCTTTAGAATTTGAAAGCTGTCAAATTTGGTCCTCCTAAATTGGACGATTTAAAAAATTGTTATCGCTTATAAATGTTTTTTTAAAGAAGAGTCTAAATAAATATTTATCAGATACATACTTTTAAATTTAGAAGTATTTCAATAAAACGTTTTAAATTCAAACTCAGGCTGTCATTGAACTCTAACCGTTGAAATTTTTTCCTAAAACAATTTCTAAGCAAGGTTTTTAAATAAAACTAAACTGATTACGAAAATGGAGGAGTGCTAGTAACCTTCTTGATACTTTATTTTAATTAGAATCATAAACAACTTAGATTTAAGGGAAAAATGTATTTCTGTAAACAAAACTTGAGTGCGAAAACTGTTAGGCTTAACCTGGCTGAAGTTTAGCGTGCACTTTGCACTATAACTGTAACATCAATTGTAATTATTAGTTCAGTATAATTAAAATTTCTTTTGCTTCAGAATCGACTTCGAGCAGGGTTAGTGCAGTAACCGTCGTATTGCCTTGGGGGGCTCAAAAAGAAACTTGCAAGCCACATCAAATAGGAGACATGGATCTAAGACCCGGAGAGTTCGTGATGCGAACGCTGTTCGCGGATTTCACGACACAAGCTGAGAAAAAGATGGAGGCTGTTATGACTGAGCACGTACGTATATTCAGAATTTAGTACCGTAATAGATTTTAGTATTGCAACACAATTTAGTGTTGTAAACATTTAACTTCGTTTTTATACTTTGCAGGAAAAGTCCCTTCCCAAGGTTTTACAAAGAGGGGAAGATGCCCAATTCGATCAACTACTCTCAGCTTTTGGCTCGGTTGCGGAACACTGTCTCCCTTCAATTCTGAGGGCTTTATTTAATTGGTATGAAAGACAATTGGTCGAACATGGGTCCGATCAAAAGAAACATGCCTCGACAAAAGAAGACCAAAAAGGGAAGAGGTATTGAATACCATGAATTAAAGAAATTATATATATTTTTAAAAATAAGATCGGTTTGATTGAATTTATTATGTCGTAGCATCATGTATACGATAGTTTCCGGAAGTGTGGAAACTGTTGAGAGAAGTGAAGCAGATTTACTCCAGGAACGTAGAGATCTAGCAGTGGAATTTATATTTTGTTTGATGTTAATCGAAGTTCTGCGTCAATTACCTTTTCATCCGGGGCATGAAGACCTCGTAACATACATCGAAAATATTGCCTTTAAACACTTCAAATATAGAGAAGGGTGTGCATTTAATGTCGTCATAATTAATTATTTAACTCTTAGAGAGGAAACAACAAGTTTCTAACCGATATTTATCCTATACAGAATTCAAAATGAACCGAATGCAGCAAATATTCATATCATCGCCGATTTGTATGGCGAAGTTATAGGAGTTCTTGCTCAGTCTCGGTTCATGTCTGTCCGGAAGCGCTTTATGGTTGAGTTGAAGGAACTACGGGCAAAAGAACCAGGACCTCATACCACTCAAAGTATAATTTCTTTGTTAATGGGTATGAAATTCTTCAGAGTAAAGGTGTGATTCCGTTTTCGTTATAAATACATTTTTTATAGTGCTATTTACTTGTAAGTGTGCTAACTGCTTATTTTTATAGATGGTTCCTATAGAAGAATTTGAAGCGTCATTTCAGTTTATGCAAGAGTGTGCTCAGTATTTTTTAGAAGTGAAAGACAAGGATGTCAAGCATGCTCTTGCAGGACTTTTTGTCGAAATTCTGGTACCTGTTGCAGCTGTGAGTATTTTCATAAAAGAAAAGGATTACTCCGCGGATTATATCAGAACAAAAAGTATTTTAACGAAAATCTTTCATTTCAGGCTGTGAAAAACGAAGTAAACGTCCCATGTTTGAAAAACTTTGTAGAGATGCTGTATTCAACAACCCTGGATATGTGCACTAAAAACAAACATCGTCTTGCACTATTTCCTCTCGTTACGTGCCTCCTTTGCGTAAGTCAGAAAACCGTCTTTCTTCAGAGCTGGCATTGCTTTCTAGCCATGTGCCTCTCTCACCTTAAGAATCGTGATCCCAAAATGTGTCGAGTTGCTCTAGGTAAGCCTGAAATTAAAAATATTGATATCATTTGGGGAGAAACACGTTAAATGTATTATCCAGGGTGGCCACTGGCCTGAGAATTTACTTTCTGACTGCGAGTTTGGTGAATTAAAGGGTGGAAAAGCGGAGTCAAGCGCCATTTTGCACGTTTCAGGAGAGACTAAAAAATTGTTGTTAATTCATGCTCTATCGAAGTGAACAAAGCTTGCTTACAAAATGTTATCTAGTTTCGAGAAAATTAATGAAGCAGGTGACGTTTTGAGGTTAGGTTTCGTGTCCGTAACGACTTTCAACATAAATAGGAAGTCAATGGGGTCGTTGCATGAATTTTAGGTAATATATTTTTTAAATACTGCATAACATTATGAACATTTTAATGCATTTAAACATTAATTAAATACTTCATTGTCGAGAAAAAAAATGTTTAAGAAAAGTATCGAAATCCATTCAAAAACTCGATCTTGAAACTTCACTTCCTGAAAACCGCGTAACCAATCAGAATAATGGTCCATTGACTAAGGAAGTATCTAGCAGACAGCTGGCGAAAATTCAATTTATCATTTCTAACAGATATTTGTTTACTTAAAATTTTGGAAAAGCAGCAGCCAGTCGTAACCAAATATCACTAAAAAAATACAATTTTGCTTAAAATAAAAAACCTAACAAAAGACAGTAATGAATAATATCGTTCAAGTGCGTGAGAATGAGATGTTTCTAAAGATAACCTCACATTTTTGTTAGTCATGTGTTCGAAATCACGAGCACACGTCAGTCGAATTTCTTTCGCGTTACATTTCAAAAATATAATAATGGCAGCCTCTTAAAAAAAACTGCTTTGTTCCTGATTGCAACTGCAATAGCAAAGTTAATCCGCACAAAATATTTATAAGGCTGCCTATAGGCACATAAGGGGCATAATTTCTCAAGTGTACCCACCTCGAAAATGAAAGTTGTGCGATCGGGCTAAAAATTGGCCCAATTGTAGTCCTATTAGGTAGTACTTCTCACACCAAAAATTAATTAATTCTGATCATTATTTATCAAAGTGGAGGGGGTACAATTTTTGGCCAAGTACTTCAACACCAGCTTTATGATGTTTTTTTTCACACTGCAGATTGGTGCCTAAGACATCTAAATCTTTTTCGCTGTCATATAGCTACTCTTCATCATCGTCAGATATCATTTCATAATATTCCCTCACCAAGCGGACAACCGCGCTACTCAGAATGAAGTACTTCCGATATACCGCGCAACCAATCAGATTGTCCCGCGAAAATTCAAAAATTATACTTTTTTACACATTAAAAAAAATTTTAACTTCATTGAAAAAAACTTTCCTTCCGTAGTTACATTATTTTTTTGGTGTTCTTTTAATTTTACTAGGAAAAAAAAGATTTGAAAATATGCAACAATCCCATTTGCGCTTTAAAAAATAAGGATTTCAATTCTAGCTATTGAGTGGCTGAATTCAACTAAAAAAATCTGCCCGCTGTGCGGGCACATTCTCAATGCGCGCGGCTTGCAAGATTGGGCGCGTCTGTTGGATCTGACGCTTTAATTTCAGTTCTAAATGGGAATGGTGGCTAGGTTAATTGAATTTAACCGAAACTTATTAAATAAATATTAAATTGAATCTTTCACTTTTGCTCTTCTCGACAGCCTAATCTATGCAACCGGTTGATTCATTTTTTACACTAAATACATAAACTCTTGAAAGCTTTTCAGGGTATCAAAAATGTCTTCAATATTTATCGAGAATCTGTTGCTGCTGACACTGATTTTTCGTTAAATTGGGTGTTAACCGGTTTTAGGATATAGAGATAGATTAGGATATAGAGGTGAGCACAGGTGAAAAATCCATTTCAAAGATAAAATATACATGTCGACATTATATTGATATAGATTTTTAGGTCAAATATTAGGCAAAAATGTTGGATGAAAATGCATGATTCTTAGTTTCTAAGAGATTAACTTACAATCATGCTTAAACTTATTTTTTAATAGTTGGCAGTCAGCTGGCAAGTTTCATGGAAGTCGGTTGACAATTGCACCGACCATCCAACAAAGGTCCTAAATACATGATTATTCCAGACAAGGATTCTTGGTAGTTTTTCGTTGTTCTTGGCGGCGAATCGCTCTCGCGAATCTTGATTTGACGATTTTAATAACCATAAAAAGGTCGGGAAATGGCCGAGAATTTTTCTTTCTGAGATTTGAGTGCTAACTGGCCACCCTTTTATCGTTTGACGTTTTAATGAATTTGAATTATTGAAAAATTCTGTTAATCTTTTTTTTTGCAGAGGCTTTGTATCGTTTACTATGGGTTTACATGATTCGAATCAAATGTGAAAGTAATTCAGCAACGCAGAGTCGCCTACAGAGTATAGTGAATTCCCTCTTTCCGAAAGGTTCAAAGGCTGTTGTACCCAGGGACACGCCACTGAATATTTTTGTAAAAATCATTCAATTCATTGCCCAAGAGAGGCTGGATTTTGCGATGAGGGAAATAGTATTTGATCTCTTGTCTGTTTTTCGACCCGTGAAGATTATTTTAACCCCTGAGAGAATGAGCATCGGACTCCGAGCTTTTCTTGTCGTTGCAGACAGTCTTCAGCAAAAAGAGGGAGAGCCACCTATGCCCCGAACTATGGGCGTTCTTCCCAGTGGAAATACCATGCGTGTTAAAAAAACGTATCTTAATAAGATGCTGACGGAAGACACAGCAAGAAGCATAGGAATGTCTTCATACTTTCCCCACGTTCGACGCGTGTTTGTAGATATTTTGCGAGCCCTAGACATTCATTATGGTCGACCTCTGATGATGACTAGTACGCAAAACATGAACAAAGAACCCGATGAAATGATAACGGGAGAACGTAAACCACGAATTGATCTTTTCCGAACATGTGTCGCAGCTGTTCCTCGCTTAATTCCAGATGGAATGACTGGTGCTGAATTGGTTGACTTACTTGCTCGTCTCACAGTTCATATGGATGAAGAGCTTAGAGCACTGGCCTACCAGAGTCTTCAAACGTTAGTTCTCGATTTTCCTGACTGGCGACAGGATGTGGTTTTGGGATTCACACAATTTCTTGCTAGAGATGTTCAAGACACTTTCCCTCAATTAGTTGACAATGGCTTGAGGATGCTCTTACAACTTCTCACTAGTTGGAAAAACGCACTGTCCAGTCCCAGTGTAAGATCTAAGGAGCAACCTGTTGACCCTAACAGGATTCATCTTCGAATTGATTCGGCTATTAAAAAAGTGGAATCAGGTCAGAAAGTTGAGCCAGTGTCTAGCGTTTTTCATTTGGTGGAAGGATTCGCTCTCGTGATGTTGTGCAACTGCAGACTTTATCCACGTCGTTTGGCTGTGCATATATTGAGGGAAATTAAGCTTTTATTAAAAACTTTAGGTAATGTAAAACATTGTATGACTAATTGCAACCAGATTATTTACAGGAATAATATGCAATGCTAATTTGAAATCGATTTGTTCGCAGGGAGTCTTGAAGACGACCAACCTGTGATCGATGTTATAGATGCTTGTTGTCCAGCGGTTTTGGAAAAGTGTTATCATATGTTGCCACCTGCAGAAAAAGCGGCTGCTGCATCTACTTCGAATGTCGATCTTCAGTGGATAGCTGAGAGAAGCAGCTGCGTTTGGACAGCCGGTATGTAGTGCAATTTTTTAAACAGAAACAATTGTTTGGAAATTAGAATCTAAATGAAAATTAAGGAGGTTGCAGGCTCCTTGACCTCCTTAACCATGGTTCCGGAATTTTCAGTTGAATAAGTATCTACACCAAAATTTCATGAATAAGAGATAATAAATTTAAAAGAATCCTAAAAGTTGTGTTTGCAGTTTCAAAATTATTTCATTTTTTTTTTAAATCCTAATCTAAAAATAAAGAGGTACAAGTTATCAACAATTACTATACATTTCTTGGAATGAAATTGAGATATTTAGCATGCAACGTGCAGCGTTACTAAATTGACGATCACTCTGCAATTAAAACGGATCGTGCAATGAGTAAAATCCAAGATTTTTTATCAACCTTGGAATATATTAAACTTCAGTTAACTCTTAATTTTGCAAAACATAAGAACTTTTTATCAGATAGTTGAAAATACGTATAATTTTAAATAAACATTGTTTCTTAGGGGCCTAACTCAGCAGAATCATGAAAGTCAGTGTTTTTATATTTAAAAAATCAAGTTATTTAATGCGAAAACTTATGAAAGTTTAGAAGGATCTTTCTAAAAGTCGCAAACAATAATAAGCTGGAAATTCACCACCGATTAATATATAATATAATTAATTTTAAAGTGGTGCAGATAAACTTTTTTTCGAAAATTGACCAACAGGGGTACCAACTTGTAATGCACAACAAATAAATTCAAAATGCATCAAACTTCCGTTCAGTGCATAAAAGAAAAAACTTCTAAATTGAAGTTATAAAAGTCAAGAGCTATTGTGAAAATCAAAATTTATGATTCATGATCGTTTCCAGGTAGTGAAAAACTATAGTTTCTTGTTTATTCGTATTGCAATTAGTACAGGTTACACTACCGTCGGAAATCATGAGAACGGCTGGGGCGACCGGTGCTAAAAATCATTGCTGTCTTTAGAATCCAATAACTCGGTCAGAAAAACAGCTAGACAATTTTTTATTAACGGTTAAAAAGCTTATGAAATACCTCGTCGAATGATCCCTAGTTTACATATTTTTGACTTTTTGAAGAGAATACATTATGTGAGAAGTTTAAATACAAAATTTTCAGGGAAATGCAATGAATTAAATTCATATTTCTCCTTCAGGCTTCCATGACGAGAACAGCACAAAGAGTTCGTCCTCTCTAAACTTGAATGGGGTTGATCCTTGGAGCAGCTGTTTATTTGCATTTTTGGAAAAGGACAGAGTTCTTACACTTTGTCCGAACGCTGTTGCTCATTCCTGGCCAATCGTTTTTACTCGAGTGAATTCTTTGTTTACTGTCGTTGATCCAACGTGAGAATTTCCTCCACTTTAATTTTATTCGCATGACCATTTTTTGAGAGGATCAGTTTATTTACTTGAATTTTTCAGACCCGTAAATGACAACAGAGCCTCCCTTTTGAGAAGTTCAACTGCGATTAGGAAACCTGTAAACGAACGAGATGTTTATATGCACGTTTGGAAAAACTATTTGACTTTTGGATACCGAGTCGTTCCACCCATACCGAGTCCAATCGTTCGATGCGCGAGTCCAGATCTCAGTCTCAGGTAAATAAAACTTCGAAACTGATATGTACTTTAGTTCAATTTATTGTTCGTCTATTTACTGTCGATAATTTTGTATTATTTAATCCATTTGCATCAAATATTTAAAATTGTCATGTAGTGCATCGGTGCATTGGTCGTATGGGACCTGTAAAAGCCGAGTAACGCAAATTTCTCATTGGCAATGCTGAAGTTAATAATCGGACTGCTTAATGAGGTTAATCGTGCTTTGGCGAACACTCTATATTAAAAAGAGCTTGAGAAATAGTTTCACACCATTGGGAGATATTTGAATACTTAATATTATTTAACATTGTTTGAGAATAATTGGTTTCGGGTCTAGCTGCTTGTGTCTCTCATGCTATATATAATAGATACATTTATATTTAATTTACTTCTATTGATTCCTCGTTTTACTTAATCATATTTTTGTGATTGTTCATCTATTTTATATTTAAATTACCATTCTGATGTTTCAATTAAATGTCATGTAACGAAGGTTTCTTAGCATGTATTAAAATTCGATTTTTCACACTTGAATATAAAAATCACTATTTGTACTTTAAATTAGAACGCACACCAGTTTCTTGTTATTAAACTTTTTTAAAGAAAAAAAATCATTGGTTTGCATCAGGAACTGGAACTAATAAAGAACGGTTTACTTGTTTAAGTGCAGGCTAGACATAATTCAATTTCACATAAAGTAATGTACACATTTGCGCCAGATTGAAGACCTGCTTATTTAAATTAAGTTCATTCAAATCATTTAAGTTTTAAAGCCCGCAGTATTAATAAATGCTTCAATTAAAGCAAGTGCAACTTAAAGCACTTTTAATTTGAAATGGTATAATTCTCGAAATTGCAGTCTTTGTCTATTCGATTTTGAATGTAATGAATTTATAATCGTTCAAATATTAAAAGGCTTAAATTTGTAAATGTCCTATTTTTAAATGAATTTAATTTGATCGAAACAAATGTTGAGTATTCCAATCTAAAAAATTTTCCATCTTGAACAATATTTACAATTGTTTCATCCAATTTGAAATAAAAGCTTATAATTTTGAAAGACAATTTAAAATTATTGAGTTTTACATGTTACTAGTTTAAAATTGTTTAACTTATAAAGTATCAAACAGAAATTAATAAATAAAAAATTGTACAAGATTTAATGTTAAAATTCACGTTTGTTCAATTTCAAGCGCTCCTAATTTAAAATTATCATATTAAAAAATGTTTTAAGTTAAATTTTTCTTTTTTTATCGTTAAATCTAGGAGACTTTAATTCATAATTATAATGATAAAATGTTGAGAAATGAAAGTTCGAAATAACACTATTTTATATATTCTAATCTAAAAGTATTACATTTGAAATGCGCTTAAATAAAAATCATATTATGAAATGGAGATTAAAAATGACTTGAACCAAACAAGCAAAAGTGAAAATAACTTGCTTGTGTCAGGCTTGAAATGATCATTCAAAATTGTACATTTTCAAATTTTTAACATTTCGAATTAAACAATTAAAAATTTATAAACGTAAAAATTAAAACTTTTAGACTCAAACCTTGAAAATGAATTAATTTGATAAAATTATAGTCTTTAAAATTGGACAACTTAATATTAGAAATACTTAAAATTATACAGTTTGTAATTGAAAACATAGCCAGTGACATTTAAATTGATTCGATAAGTTTTTCTGCTAAATCTATGAATTAAAAAAAACTCCCCTGTAAAGTGGCCAGTTGACCGCCCTTGATAATTTTCAAGGCAACTCTTTATAATTTTACAGTAACTTTAAATTTGAGTTTTGGATTGAAATTGGTTTTAAATTTATTTTTCAACTTGATATTTTTTCGGAATTGAAAGTTTCTTTTTTGGGTAGCTTTCCGAAAACTGATTGAATTCTCTTTTTGTCAGTTTAGTTCCAGAGCCTAAGTGTGAAAATATGCACAACTTTCTTTTAGCGGGATCAACTTTTTCTATCTTTCTCTCTTTATTTTCTGAAGTGCATTTTCCGCTTTTCTTTTTGCGACGATACATTAACTTCGCATGCCAGTATTTGTCGTTGCCTCGTCATTCGTGTATTTGGTCCTAGGACAGTAGTAATTCCGAGCAGTAAATAATGTTTGATATAAGGAGCATTGGTGGTACACTGTATTGCATACTCTAGTGGTCAGCAAACGGTGGAGTTTGGTGTGTTGTGCATGAGTAAGGAGTTGAGTCAAAGCCTGGAAAACCTCGGTGGGGCGCAGACCCTGCCGGGTCGGTTCTCAGTTCCGTCCATTTCCGGGATCTACACCAGGCATAAGAGGACCAGGTGAGCTTAAAAAAAAATCGCTAAATGGTTGCTGCCTCACATTCACCCGGATCGAACGGTCGTTGGTAAAGATTCGGTCTGTACTCAGTTAGATGCATTTTTTTATTCCATAATC
This sequence comes from Andricus coriarius, assembly GCA_932066315.1. Lineage (NCBI taxonomy): Eukaryota > Metazoa > Arthropoda > Insecta > Hymenoptera > Cynipidae > Andricus > Andricus coriarius. Next base: position 1,389 of record CAKNWT010284810.1, on the reverse strand, counting down.
GTTGATCCAAGTACTTCGCATGATGGATTACTAGCAGCGCTTTGTATCTTGCAAGCGATCTACGTGCAAGTTTTTACTCAGCCTTACGACCGTTCCCGATCGCTCTTTGACGCACCAAATTGATATTTATCAACATTATTTAATCATCATAGTTTAGTGGTATCAATTTTTTCATAGATTTTTCTTAGAGCTAATATTTAGTACTAGGTTCATTAACTAATTTCAGGATATAATATTGGGATTTTTCTACTAGGGAAGAAATATTAAAAATGTTGTATTATTTAAATCATATAGACTTACTTACCTAATGTTAAAATTTTGAAAGTTCAGTATAAAGTTAGTCATTCATCGTGTTGTTTTTATCTGTTTTCACTCGTCACTCATTTGGAAAAATTCATCCTCTGCCGATCAAGTTGTAGTTAGAGAACAATTTATTAAATCAGAATCCCAATAAGATATACAACGAATTAACTTTCACAGCTCATCGCCTGATAGTCTTTCCGCTGAACGAGGTGACAATAAATCTCCAGGAACGAATGCCAGTCCTTCGGCCTTGTACAAATTAACAGTACCTTTACTCAGATGCGAAGCAGTTGATGTTAGAGATGCTGCAGTTCAAGCTATTGGCAAAGTTAACGCCGACGCTTTGAAGTAAGTTTACGTAATTTTGATTTCTTTGACAGTATTAAATTTGTTTGACAGTATGTATTTATTTCACAAGATTTATTTCAATAAGTTTTCTATGATGCGTTTATTTTACAATATAATAAACTTATCACGTGTTTTGGAAACCTGAAAAGCATAAAGTCAAGATAAATTTCCTAAATAATCTGCTTTAATTATAAATATATTTATACACTACTTTCACTTAGTATGTTGACCTATACACCTATTTTTTATGTAATGATTCAAGATTTACAGCATTCAAATTCACAAATCGAGAGTTGGATAAACTGAACTTTAGGTTAAGAGGGAGCCTAAAATTTGGAAGAGATATTTTTGTTTCATCAAGTTGTCATGAAGATATAAATCTAACTAATAGGAATATAATTTCTAGGGATTTCATGGAGGAGTTAGTACCCTATATTAAAGAAGCAGTGGATCGAAAGCAAGAGAATATGAGAAGACGTCGCCGGCGAGATGCTCTCAGACTGCAGCTTGTCCGGGTTCTGGAATTGATTGCTGAATACGGAACATTTGGTATTTGGTTAGTGAATATTTTCATTTGCATTTAGAATTTAGATTTTAGATTTACATTCGCACAAACTCGAACTAGTATGAGCGACCGCTACACGGGCGATCTTGACAAGTTAACTTAACATTCAATGAATTATTAAAATAAATGAATCTTTTGAACGTAAAATACTGTGACCTATATTCATTAAGAGA
>CAKNWT010284784.1:0-11171 GCA_932066315.1 Andricus coriarius | reverse complement strand
TTAGTTTTCTGATAAAATCTGATAGAAACTGAAAAAAATGTGCGCGGGACAGTTTCGGAAAAGATCGGAAAAGAACGGAAAGATACCGCCGGGACACTTTCTGATAAATTCTGAAAGATTCTGAAAGAAAATGGTGGGACGGTTTCGGATAGAATTTCGGATGCAGATTTCGGAAAGCATCTGAAAGATATGGAAAGCTTCGGAAAGGAAGTTCTATCAGAAATTTCTAGCAGGGTTTCACCTGAAAACAGCGATTTTCATGTTTTTTGAGGTTAGGGACGAAAGCTGACGTGATGGAGCCAAACGGACCCCGGATTCGGATTCAGCGACCCCAAAAACGTAGGGGAAGCCTATTCTGGTTTCTGGGGTAGACAACTTTTTTTTGTGGAGCTGTGTTATTTTTATTTCATTTTATATTGCGATTTAACAAAAAAATTAACCACGCTCTCAACAAAATTCCCTGACATTAAAAAAAATCCCTGACATTTCCACGTTTTTCCAGGTATATAAAAATGCCCTAATTTTTCAGGTTTTCCAGATAAGGTAGACACCCCGATTTTTCTGAAGAATATTAGTTTTTATTATATTATTTATATTAGTTTAAATTATCAATATTAATTTTCGCAAAGTTTCAAAATTTTAGTTGTTTTTGTTTGGAAGAGAAATTAAAATATACCACAAGATTCCACTCAATGACATGTCAAATCTTATTTTCAAATAAAGTCATCGCCCTGCTAAAAATGACAGATAGGATCCGATAGAGACGAATACACAACCGGATAAAGCTCCGGATAGCTCATTTCGGAATCTAGTACGCCCCTATCTAGTCCTTACACGGTTCGTAATATCTTACGCGGAAGCATAGAGGCTCTATCCAGATTGTATTCGGCATCACAAAACGAAACTATATTTAACTAGCTTAAAAATGGCATTTTATACGGCCTTATACGGAATTTGGTCGGAAATTAAGATGGATGAATGCATCCAAGGCCGAAAACGCTGTTGTCTCCGACGCTATCCGGCTCTTAAGCGCCCAGATAACAATCCGTGCGCGCATGTTACGCGCACGCCGATGCACGCATGACATGCATGTAAACATGCATCATAGTTGCCAGCATTTTGTGATTGCAACTGAAGTGCGTACACAAGGTGTGGCACAATGCGAGCATGTTTACAATCACCCTGTGACGAAATTATGCGGCGCATACATGCGTGCAACACGCGTACCCAGTGAGGGCACAAAAATTCGTAGGACGTTCAATGTCTGTTTCAATCGACGTCAATCGAAATGCAGTAAATCAGCTTAATGCACTTTTGAATAATGAACAAGTTTATTACTTATGGTTGCAAAAGCTATAAATTGCCTTTCACTAAGGGTGCCGTACTATAGCGTACCAGAAAACGCAAAGCAGAATATCATAAAAGTGAAAGATATTATGAATCTATATGTCTCTTTCACTCGTATACGTTTTTTTGCTGCTATGGAATGTAATCCTATGAGTTTCTGCATTACGCGGCCGTTTTCTGCCCGTTTTCTGAACCTCATCGGTAATCGAGTTAACGAGTCACAAAGAGATCGAGGAACTAGCCTAGTGACTTTTGCGCGGTAACCCTCACCACGTAGTACTTCGTGACCCTCTCTATGCCGGAAGGTTAGTTTGGGTGCAATTCACCACCCGCTCCTTGTAATCGCGTCAGTTCTTTGGCTATGCCGGTTGATGCCGGTCCGTTAATTGTGGTTATCGTGTGCAGTTTGTGTGAAACTTGTTCAAGAGGATTAATTCTTCAACGATTCTTCGCCTGTTTTTTTTATTTTCAACCGTAAGTATTCTAAAATTACGACTTGGCTACACTAATTATTATTAATGCAGAACTGACCACATTTCTGGTCGAATCCTCATACCCTCACTTTGTGGAGTTGCTTTTTATATTATTGTGGTCTTTATTTGTGTCAAAGACAAAAGTTATTAAGGCGATAACAGATTATAATTTTAATTGTAAATGGGAATTTTTAATCTGAAAATGAGTATCTGTTTTATAATCATAATTTGATTCTTGCGTCTTCGAGTGTTTTATTATGGAATGTTTTTTGTTGCATGGTGACACTATTTTTGCCTTTTAATACATTAAAATCAAATCTATGTACAAACAAAAGTATTTAATTCCTATATAGTATTGGATATATATAATATATAATAAGTTGCAGCACTTTTTATTTATTATCAAAGTTTTGAAAATAATTACGAACATTTTAACAAATAGTTAATGATAGGTATTTTCTCGAGTCGGATTCACACAGCGACCTCACCATGTGGGGACGTTTTTCATCTTTGTTTATTGCTATGTGTTTCAACTCCTATAGCATATTGGAGTATTTGGGCCTTATATTTTCAGGAACAATTTTCATGATTATTTAGGGTCTTTATGAATTTCGGCCTAATTCCCTTCTGCCTTATATATTTGGTATTTTCTTCTTTCGAGCATTGTGGTTTTAGGCTTATTTTGGGCCATATATTTTTAAGACTTGTTTTTTGAACTTGATGCTTTTTGGGATTTACGGTATAGAACCTAACAAAATAAAAATTGTCATATAACGGATAAAGGTCCATATTATAGAATTTCAGATAACAGATAAAACGAAGATAAATGTTAAGCTTTTTTGATTGAAAGCGAATGATTAAATTCATCCGATCGTTTGAAATTTTTTTAAGAATCTATCCTAAATTTTTTTGAAATAATTGAATTCTTTGTGAAATCTATTAAATCCACCCGAAATCTTTGCGAAATGTTAGAAATATTTCGGAAATCATGGAAAGCTCTGCGAAATCTTTGTGGAATTTCAAATAAATCATTGAACTACTTGCGAAAAATTAAAAATATTTGATAATATTTGTGAAATTATTGAAATCATTGAAATTTATCTGCAATGTTTGGGAAATATTTGAAATCTTTCGGAAATTTTTGTGAAATATTTAATAATATTTGTAAAATTATTTAAATCTTTGGGAAATCATTGAAAGCTTTTGTGAAATATTTTAAATCTATCTAAAATCTTTGCGAAATCTTTAAAATCTTTGGAAAGTCTTTCTGAAATATTTGGAAATTTTTGAAATATTTGTTAATATTTGTGAAATTATTGAAATCTTTGGGAAGTAATTGAAATCTTTGGGAAATCATTGAAATCTATCTGAAATGTTTGCAAAATATTTTTAATCTTTTTGAAACCTTAAATAAATCATTGAACTCTTTGCGAAAAATTAAAAATATTTTGTAATATTTGTGAAATTATTGAAATCTTTGGTAACTCATTGAAATCTATCTGCAATCTTTGGGAAATATTTGAAATCTTTGTGAAATCTTAAATAAATCATTGAACTCTTTGCGAAAAATTACAAATATTTTGTAATATTTGTGAAATTATTAAAATCTTTGGGAAATATTTGATAATAATCATAAAATTATTGAAATCTTTAAGAAATCATTGAAATCTTTGTGAAATATTTTTAGTATATCCGAAATCCTTGCGAAACCTTTAAAATCTTTGGGAAACCATTGAAATCTTTGTGCAGTCTTTGAAATCTATCTAAAGTCTTTGTGAGATCTTCAAAATCTTTGGGAAGTCTTTCTGAAATATTTGGAAATTTTTGCGAAATATTTGAAGTATTTTTGAAATATTTGGTAATATTTGTGAAATTATTGAAATCTTTGGGAAGTCATTGAAATATATCTGAAATATTTGGGGAATCATTGAAATCTATCTGAAATGTTTGCAAAATATTTGAAATCTTAAATAAATCATTAAAATCTTAAAAAAATCATTGAAATCTTTGTGAAATATTTTTAATATATCCGAAATCCTTTCGAAACCTTTAAAATCTTTGGAAATTTTTGCAAAATATTTGGTAATATTTGTGAAATTATTGAAATCTCTGGGAAGTCTTTGCAATCTTTGGATAGTCAGTGAAATCTATTTTAAATCTTTGGGAAATCATTGAAATCTAACTGAAATATTTGTAAATTATATGACATTTTTGTGAAATCTTAAATAAATAATAGGACTCTTTGCGAAATATTTGTTAATATTTGTGAAATTATTGAAATCTTTGGAAAATCATTGAAATCTATCTAAAATCTTTAGGAAATTCTTGAAATCTATCTGAAATCGCTGGGAAATCTATCTGAAATCTCTGAGAAATCTATCTGAAATTTTTGGAAATACATTGAAATCTTTCGGAAATCATTTCGAAATATTGTAAATCTTTGTGAAATCTCAAATAAATCATTGAACTCTTTGCGAAATATTAAAAATATTTAGAGATATTTGTGAAATTATTGAAATCTTTGAGAAATCATTAAAATCTATCTTAAATCTTTGGGAAATCATTTAAATCTAACTAAAATCTTTGCGAAATATTTGAAATCTTTGTGAAATCTTGAATAAATCATCGAACTCTTTACGAAATATTAAAAATATTTGGTAATATTTGTGAAATTATTGAAATCTTTGGAAAAATCAATTAAATCTATCTAAAATCTTTGCGAAATATTTGAAATCTTTGTGAAATCTTGAATAAATCATTGAACTCTTTGCGAAATATTAAAAATATTTGGTAATATTTGTGAAATTATTGAAACCTTTGGGAAATCATTAATTAAAAACAATTGTTGAATTTTTTGCAGTATCAGCAACAAGATGTACGTTTTTCAAAGGTCCTGATTCAATTGCTGATTATACAGTGGAGATGCGAGAAGTACTACGCATAACAAAATAAAGGTATCGAAACTCTATCAGAGAGAAAATTGAGGAAGCTAATAAAACTAATCAAGCTAGTGAATCTGTCCAATCTGATGACTCTGATGAACTTGACGAAACTTTTGATAATATACAATATGAAGAATTGTTGGAAGAAATCAAAAGACTTGAAAAGAACCAGAAAAAGAGGCCTAAAAAATATAATAATAATAACGGCAGTGAAGATGAGAAGATGGCAGACGTCGAGTCAGAAGGGGATTCTGATTAAGAGTTTATTTAAAGAGTTTCGTGCTTTAAAATGACATTATAATTCGACGTTATTTGTATTATTCAAAGAGTTTCGTGGTTTCAAAAGACATAATTTGACGTTATTTATATTATTTAAAGAGTTTTGCTATATCAAAAGACATTATAAGTCGACGTTATTCATATTATTTAAAGAGTTTTGCGGTTTCGAAAGACATAATTCGACATTATTCCTATTATTTAAATAATTTTAAGTTTTTAGTACAATGTATATAAAGTACATGTTAACAAAACATTATTTAATTAGTGGCGTTAAGAAAGGTTTGAACAATCATCTACCTAAATAAGTATTAAATATCGTTCGACGTTGTTTTATATTGCTAAACGAGTATTTAGTATTAGATCCCAATAAAAATTTTTAATTAAACGTTTTTAACTACTTAATTTATTATAAATAAATAATTTTAAGATACTCAAGTCATGTACGCACGCGCGTGCCTCGCATGGGAGGCGTCGCATATGCGCCTCCATGGATGACACATCTGTGTGGAGATCTGAACGCACGACGTGCCGATTCATCCGCACACATGCCTCCACAGTGCGCGCATCCTGCGCTAAAATTGTTATCTGGGCGGACTCCCGAATAAGAAAATCAAATTATTTCTGCGACGGAGTCTTATCCGGCTCTGTCCGGAATTTGGTCGGAAAATAAATTGGGTGATTGTTTGCCTTGCTTAAAATGACAGATAGGATCCGATGGAGACGGATAGGATTCTAAATTTCTTCGCATCTGTCTGGATTCTTATACGGTATTTGTGTCTGGTTTTAAATCTGGTTCTATGCGGAACTTGGTCGGTGTATACAACATTTTCTATCTGGTTTTTTATCCGGTTGTATGCGAAATACTTTCGGTGTCCAGTAAAGCCCTATACGGGTTTCATCGGATTCTATCCGGATACTTATACGGTTTGTGTATCCGACTTTTAATACGGTTCTATATGGAACTTAGTTGGTGTATACAATTGTTTCTATCTGGTTTTTTTATCCGGTTCCATGCGAAATATTTTCGGTGTCCAGTAAAAACCTACGCGGTTTTCATCTGATTCTATCCGGATACTTATACGGTATTTGTGTCTGGTTTTTTATCCGGCTCTATGCGGAATATTTCCGCGGCCCATATTGCCCTATCCATTACAGCAGCTAGAAACAGATAAATAAATTTGCAAAAAAACTGTTTTATATATAATTATTGCACTTGATTTATTTTTGAAATTACGCAGTTGCAGACACGGTCACTTACAAACATAATCGTACGCACAACGCTGTGAAAAATCGCCCCCGCTGGGGATTCGAACCCTACCTAAACTACCTAAATCTAAACCGCGCGCTCTATCTAATTACGCTAATGTATCGCTTGGATTTTGTCGACGAAATCTCAGCCAAGCTTTTTCGCTGAAAAGCCAAGGCTAACGGAGGAATATTTTTTCTTTTTACACAATTTACATGAATAGGTGGTTTTCAAAATGCGTAATAATAATACTTAAATTTATTTAACTTAAACTTTATTAGTTAAATGTTTAATTTAAATATTCATTTAATTTGTGATTTCTGTTCAAACTATAAAGCTCCAAAATTTAAAGGATTTATCACTTTCATATGTATTATAAGTAAAAAATATTTAAATTTTAGTTTAGTTTTTTTTAGTTTTTGTTTTAGTTTAGTTTCTAGTTTTTCAGTTTAGTTCAATTTTTAAATAATAAAGCTTTTATAAAATTTAGCTAAAAGCTAGTAATTATTTATACATTTTTATCAAATATAAGAATGCACATTATATAATATAATAAATAGTATAATAGGATAATAAATTACAAACATAGGTAAGTGAAGTAAACGGTGTTTTTTTGTTAAATAATTTTTTTATTTTATTTCTGGAACAATATTTGAAAGGTTGCAGTATACAGCATTAGAGAAGCAAAAAAATCGAAATTTTTTACGAGAGCGAAATAACATTCTGTAAAATCGAAATCACCATTTAAAGTTACAAACAAAAGTTTACTCCTGAGCTGAAGTGTTTCTGAATTGAGACCACAAAAGTATAATTTAAAAAAATTTACAGTTGCGAGAAAAAAAATGTGGAAGTTTACAATCTCAGAGTGACAGGAACCTCAAAATGAAACAGGCTGGGTTGATGGTCACGATAAAAACTGCGGGTGAACTTCCGAAAAGGGTGGACCTCCGATTTTCTTCGGGCTCCGTATACTTATGTATTTTGACGCGCTGATTACGAATATGATAGTGAAAATTGGCGCAAATTTGATTTTCATGGTGAAAACCATTTTAAAAAACCATGAAAATCATGGTTTTTGCATTTATCTCAGGAATTATTTAAAACTCAAAAAAATGTTTCGGATAAAAGTTGTAGATCTCCTCGAAATACACATTTTATGTTTTGAGATTTTTTTTATACGAGTGATAATTTCCGAAAAACTCTGTAGTAAATAGATTTTCATGTTAAAAAATTAATAAAATACATAAGTATACGGAGCCCGAAGAAAGTCGAAGGTTTACCCTTTTCGGAAGTTTATCCCAATTTTGTCAACTGGAATTATTATTTTTTTATTATTTTTGTATGTTGGAAAATTGTACTAAAATTTAAATATTTTTGACTTATAATACATATGAAAGTGATAAATCCTTTAAATTTTGGAGCTTTACAGTTTGAACAGAAATCACAAATTAAATGAATATTTAAATATTATTATTATTACGCATTTTGAAAACAACCTACCCTTCTAGAAATAATTAATTGAAAACAATTCAGAACGACAGAAAGAAATTTGAATTGTTTCTAATCGCGTTTCTTAATCGTGTGTGCACGATTGGAAACGATTGAGCATTGCGAAGTTTCAATCGTTCCCAATCGGGCCAATCGGTAGAAGAATTTTGAATTTATGAAGCGGCAATTTGATGGCAGCACTTTCGTCTCGCGGGAATTATTTGAAAACGTTTATTTACTTTTTCCGAAGCAACACAATTTAAGCAATATGTTCATTAAAAAAATTAAATAAATGTATTGTAATCATTTTCGCGAACTGTGAGCGCTAGGCCGTATGAGGTCTAAACATGAATTTTCTTAATTTTCAATTTGTAATACATACAAATTTTAAATTGAGAAATTCTTTCATCTCTAGAAAGTATTAGTTATTTATATATGAATAACCCCTAAAATTGATAAAACAAAAATAAATTTGTTTCGACGTATTACACTGAGAGACCTTCTATTTGAATAAATGATAAAAATGAATCAAAGTTTAGTATACTTGTGTTACACAACACGGAAAAATGTTGCACCATTCGAATTATTCACATTAAAGTACTAAAGTTTGACATTTTCATAACAGTCTTTAATAAGTTTCAGTAGAAAAATTATTATTTTGAATACGAAATGTTATGAATCTGTATTTGAAAAATTAATCGTACTAAAAAGTAATATGGTGCTTCCTAGTTTGTCTAAAATTAATTTCAATAAGCAAGAAAGTGAATATTATAATCTGTAAAGCTCATTTGATAAATTGATATTATGAAGATCAACATGCCAGGAACCTGCGACCCATTATAGAAATTGAAACTCAAAGTCTCTCGATTTTTCGTATAGTGCTGTTTCATTATGTTCCCGAGTATGTCCGAGCAATCTCGATTTTTGCCGAACGCGTTCGTGCCACTGCACGAGTCCGCGTGTACCGGCAGACGCCGAAAGTATACTTCCTTCATCATTTTGTAGTCATTTTCATTTGAACTCTTGAAGCTAAAAATTTTTTAATTTAAAAAAAAACTGAACTCTAAATTAAAGCACTTAAAGTGGGAGTCTTGAATTTCAAAACTGAACACTAAAATTGTTTTTCAACCATTTTTCGTTCAACTGCTCAATAATTTACATATGTAAAATGGAAGGTATTAACACTTTTCAATTGAACAATTTTAAATCTAGTGAAGTGAAAGTGTTATCATTTTCAATACTCTGAATTGAACAATGAATCAACAAATTGTTAAACTTTTTAAATGATATCATTTTAACCTAGAAACATTAACTTTTTAAATGAAAAGTTGAATTATTTTAATTTTAAGTAGCTTCAAATCAATAATTGTTCAATTTTTTTTCTTTTTTGAAACATTTTTAGACATTTTCTTAAAATTATTTTTTTGAAATACAAAATAATACAAAATCTTCCGAAAGATATGAACAAAAAATGTTTATTATACTACAATCTTTCGAAACCCGTAGATAGTTTTTAAATTTTATTTTAAAATCTTCAAAAAACTACACTTCGTTTTAAATGTTTTGAAATATTTTCAAAACTTTAAATATTTTTTTTAATGATTCAAATTTTCCGTAAAATTGGTTTAAACACCTGCAAAATTAGAAAAAAAAATTGTCAAAGTAGACGCAGAGCGCCTATAAGGGAAAATTTTTGGAAAAAAATGTATGCAACAAAATTTTATTGAATAGAAATTATTTCAAACTATTTTCTTTAAAAAAAGAACGTAATTAAGTCTCCCATCGCAAATTTTCCCTCATGTCCTCCACCTATTTTCTCCTCCCCCACATTCTTTTTTGACCATTCTAGGAATCGTAAAAATTTTATTTTTATTTTCATACAACCTTTCACAATTCTTAAAAAGCTTCTAAATTTTTTGTTCCAAACCTAAAAAAATTTAAATTTGTATACGTTATTTAAAATCATTTCAAAATTTACATTAATTTTGAATCTTTCAAAAATTCTTTTGAAAAAACGTTTCTTGAAATTACTCGATTTTTTTAAATTACTAAGTGTTCAATTTCTATTTATACATAAAATTGTACAATGTCACTTAAAAATTAAAAGTTTTCAAAATAAAAAGTCCTTTTCAATTTTCCTAGGAATCGTAAGCAAATTTTTTTATTATTATAAAACCTTTCACAATTCTTAAAAAGATTCTATATTTTTTGTTTCAAACCTGAAAAAGTGTACCTTTTTTTTAATTATTTGAAATCATTTCAAGAATTATATTAATTTTTAATCTTTTCAAAACTTCTCTTGAAAAAACATCTCTTGAAATTACTCGATTTTTTTCTAAATTACTAATTGTTAAGTTGCTATTTATTTATAAGAATTTAACTATGTCACTTACAAATTAAAAATGTTCAAAATGAATCAATTAAAATTGTAACATTCAAAGTTTTTAGTTCTTTCAAATTTTGACGATTCAAGGCTTTCTATTTAAAAATGTCTTGTTTTAAATATTTGATTTATAATTGTTCGTTTTCCATGAAAAGTCAAATATGTCTACTAATTTAGTAATTCCTCTTTTTTCTAATTAAGTTTTTTAACATTTTAATGGGTTAAAAAATGGAATTTTTTCAAATTGAATCATTTGGACCTTTACGTTTGTTTAACTACTAAGGCTTTCGAATTGCAACAGTTAATTTTTAAAAATAAAATCTGTAAACTCTTTAATTTTAAACAGTTTCAGCGTCAACTTGAAAAATTAATTATTGTTAACTTTGTAAAACTTAAAGTATAGTTCGATTGAAAAAAATATTAGATTATAATTACAGTCGATCAACTAAAAACGTTTATTTATAAAAAAAATTCAATTGTAACCCCTTTTAATTTTTAATTCTTCAAGTCGTCAAAACTGCATTTTTAAACACTTTAAATTGACAATTTACGCTCAAAACATCATGCTTCAAAATGGAATATTTTTTTAACCGAAGATTTTAGAGTACGCATTTTAAACTAAGAATATCATAATTGAAGAAGTTGACAATAATGGTCAACTTCTTCTTCTTCTTCCCGTGTAGAAATTGCCCTAATTGTCCCTAAGAATATTGGGGCTTTCATAGGGGCCCAAACATTTTACCCTTATTAGGGTGCCTTTCATCAGGACCTACTGTGACCCGAATAAGGCAACCCTTTTTATTAAAGTGACTTCCACACCAGACCCCCTATTGTGGCACTGGCCAGGATCGCTTTAGGTCCTGAATGTGTTACATGATCAAAAATAGTTCTGGTTTTTTTTTACTCAAAACAATTTGACGTATGAAATATTGTATAAAAATATTGAAATGCTCTATAATGCAGGACTTGAACTAAGTCAAACTAAGTGACTATTCGTCACACTGTGTCGTCGC
>CAKNWT010284782.1:0-10144 GCA_932066315.1 Andricus coriarius | reverse complement strand
CCTGTACATCTCACGCGGGTTATTTTGTTTATTATGCGCTTCTATTGCTAGTATTTTATTCTTTTCCCACTCCCTTTTCTTGGATCTATAAAGCCTATTTGTACTTTTACTAATCTCGAGATACTTCTTATGTGTTTGATCGCACTTCTTTTGTAAACTAATTAGTTTGGCCTTCCGACGTTTTTCAAACCAAAGTTTGCACTCTTCGTCAAACCATGGTTTGCTTTTGGTTGCTTTCTTTAAACCTATAGTTAGATTCGCGGCTGTCTTTATCGCCTTTTTCATATTGCTCCACAGGATTTCCGGGTCCTCCTCGTAATTACCGTTATCGTCTCTCTGTTCTTGGAGAGCGTCGAAACTATTAGAAATCTGAACTTGATAATTTAATGTTTCTGTTGGTGTTTTAAGCTTATCTATGTTGAAACGAACTGTTGGCTCTGCGCGGCTTGTTTTCTTATTTAACGCTAGTCTGGATCTTAGTTTTACTATCACGAGAATGTGGTGTGAATTTAAATCCGCTCCCCTGTACGATCTTATATCGAGAATGTTTGTATGACGTCTTCTGTCAATTAGAACGTGGTCAATCTGATTGTGAGTGATACCATCTGGTGATGTCCAGGTGGCCTTATGTATATTTTTATGCTTGAAATATGTGCTTTTAACAACGAGGTTCTTCGAAGCTGCAAAGTTTATTACTCTAGTTCCATTATCATTACTGACGTCATGCAAACTTTCTGACCCTATTGTAGGCCTATACATCGGTTCTTTTCCAATTTTTGCGTTGAAATCTCCCAATACTATTTTTGCGTCAAACGTTGAGAACTTGTCAAAAACCTGTTCAATTGTTTCGTAAAAAAGATCTTTTGTGTCTTCGTCTTTGTCCTCGGTAGGGCAGTGCACGTTGATTAACACCTGTTTGCTGAAATTACCCCTTAGTACAATGTATGATAATCGGTCGCTAATGAATTCCATGTCGATAACCGCTTGCGAAATTCGCTTATTAAGAAGGAATCCGGTCCCCAGTGTGCGCCCCTTAGCTCCCTCACAGTAAAAAGTATAGTTATCCTTAGAAATTGACGCATAATCGCCCGGCCAGCAGGTTTCTTGAAGTGCTATCAAGTCAGTATCGTATGTCTTTGCTACCTCAATGAGTTCGCTAAAACCGCCAGTATTTAGACTACGCGCGTTCAGAGTTCCCACCCTTAGATATTTTACTGTAGTTTTTTGTTTTTGCAAGTTAGCCATGGTAATTTTAGGAAAATCCGCACGTTAAAATCCTATTCCGTTCGTAGGTGAGTCCGCCGTCCTAGGAGTGATGACCCCCATAACTCCCCAGGCCTAGATATGAGGGCTTTCTGACTCTGACAAGGACCATGTCAACTTGTCGTCAGACACATTACGGTTTCATCCTCATATCCCAACATCCCCCTGCAAGGCAGCTCGCCCACTGGCATCAATACCCCTTTGGCCCTATACAGGCGAATCATTCCACACATCCCTTGTGGGCAGTGTCATCGCTGCAGTGTCCAATGTGGCAGCAGGATTTTTCCCTTACAAGATTTTTAGTTTTGGTTCGGGTAGTGTTTCTAGGTGGGTACACGCTGCACCTTGGCTTGTCAGAACCCACCCATTGCGTATCAGCGCGAATGGGTGGGTACCTTCAAGCCATGGTTGTCGTGTACCTATTTTTTACCAGTGTGGGCTTACGACACCCGAGGGGCTGTTCACTGAAGAATTCTCTGACGACCGTCGAATAACTTATCCGAAATCCTCAAGTCGTCCCTATAGTCGTCAGCGGTCGTCAGTCGAAGTCAGTCGAAGTCTTGGTTAGTCCTTGGTAGTCTCTGAGCATTCTCCCGTACTTCGTGGCAAGTCGGTGGAACTCGGAAAATTTATCACGATCGAACTCGCACGAAAGCGTCTGCTCTGATCATGCGCAGTTCTGTTTCGTTCGCATTATCGTTTGCACTCACGAATGAGTAAGTCACTGGTCGTCTTTAGTCGTCTCTGGTCGTCACTACGGTCTTCGCTAGAGTATTCTCAGTAGTCTTTCTGGAAGTCGGGCAGTACTTGGTACAAGGACTAACATGAATTCTGAGTGAATAGCCCCTCGACCACACCCACGGCTGGTTCCTATCGGCTGTCCGCGACTGCTTATTCTTGTATTCGCAGTTAACCTGAGGGGCTGTTCAGCCTTACGGGCCGTTCCTCTATCCGCAACCTGAGGACGCGCTACGTAGTGGTGACAGGGACCCACCGAGCAGCACTTCTATATATAGGACAACTATATTTTGTCATTAGTCGAGTTAACATATATTTAATTAAATTTGCTTTAATCGCGGCTACGAAGCCAGGAAAGTTTCTGCAACTATAGACAAGCGGGTCGTTCTTTTAGCTCAAGTAGGGGAAACCACCCTACAGTAGATAATGATTTACAGTAGATAATCTTAATTACCTGGAAAATTGACAAAAAAAGTTCTTTACTTTTGTTAGTATAAACATTTCAGCAAGGGTCCTGTATGTTCTGACGAAGTTTCATTGAAATTTTATAATTAATTAATGTATGAGAGCAAAAAATTAATTTTTACCCTGAAAAAAAATTTTGCCTCTTCTTCATTCATAATTTTTAACTTAATGAAACATTTTCATGGCATGTTCATACATTAGAATCAAAGCTTGAAGTTAGATGAACAATATTTATCGATAAAAAGAGTTCTTTCTTTAATATTAATAAATATTTAAAGACTTTTTATCGGACCTTATATTTTCCAACAGTAGATAACCAACAGTAGATAATCATAAAATTACGAAAAATGTCAAAATTCAAAATCAAACTTGGCAGCTCTGCGACTGTCTCGCAGTTGTTTTAAGTTGAAGGTTGTGTTTGTTTATTTTGATTGGTGACGTTTTCAAATTTAAGTTATTGTAAATAATAAACCAAGCAAATAGTGTAAATTATTATTTATTAAAAGTCACATAATGTTTAGTTGTGTTTTAAGAAGTCTTTCGGAAAAGATATCATTTTTGGGATTAAGGTATGTAAAAATTCTGAACTTTTCTGTCATCGCAAGCCAAGTTAAATGGAATGAAGATTAAACATCTCGTACCAATCGTACCAATCTCACGGAATATCAGAGGTAAAAAAATGTCAATAATTTAAACTTTTGTGATTTTTGTAAAATAATTATGGTTTAAACTATTATTTACTCAATAAACATATTTTAATTGTAGTTATACTAACGATAAATTATAATTATCGAGAATTGAGTATTTTATCATGCCCAGGAGCAATACCAGAAACGATCATATATTGATGGACTGAGGTGTCAAAATCGTACCCTTGACCAAGTCTAATAAAAATGTTTAATACAGCTAATTGATTAATTTCGTGATATTTTTTCTACAAGAATACTCAATTGAATATGTAAGCTTTATTTAAAAACGATAACCTTTCTTTATTTTTGGAAACTGATGCAGTTAAAACGCTGTTGAATTTTTTGCTATCTACTGTAGGGTAGTTTCCCCTACTCTTCCGGCATTCTAATGTTCCTGGTCTTTGTCATGTGTCATTAGAGGACTAAAAGCAGACGCAGTAGAATTTCCACGAATTATTTTCCGCAGATCATATTTTGACATTCGTTAATGGGATGAGTTTTTCCAATAAAAATACTATGATGTGAGGATTTTAGGGTTCTCGCGGCTCTCTTAAAATCGCAGAATTGATTTTATGACTTTTTTATTCGTATTTTTTGATTATTTCATGATTTATTGACAGGCTATGATTTTACAACAGAATCTTTAAAGGGCACTTCTTCTGGAAAAATTTGTAAGCAATTAGTGGCAAAATCTAAAAACGTTTCGTGTATAGACTAATCGCAAGAATTCAACCCAATTATCATGGAAGATGATAAGTTAAGAAGTTTGAGTAACGGTCGTAAACAAATAATTTCTCGATGATTACGGATGTTATTTAAATCTTGAAATGGAAGCTTTGCTTCACAGGTAATCTGAATACCTAAAACGGCACTGTATGAAGACTGGAGTTTGCTCAGGCGAGAATGCACGTTTGCAAATGGATGGGTAAACGTGAGGAAAATGTATGCACCGTAGTAGACATTTAGCGAAGCGCAAGCATAAATTTATACGCCGCCGATACGTTGTTCCTTCTTTTCACATTATTCTGTCTCCTTCTGATTGTTCATTTTTCTCCCTTTCTTTCATTCTCAAACGTATGTATACAAACAAGTTGCTCTTACATGCGACTGCATGAAAACGAGTACCACATAGGAAACCACAAACTACGTACGCCTTTCAAGGCGTAAGACATTATATTCTTTTTATATTTGTGCCTTAAACTACCTGCTAATGTATAAACTGCGAGCACGAGATTTACGCTTGCAAATAGTTATTCAGCACCCTCTCAAGATTTCTTTATCTTATATTTGTTCCGTCATTTTAACACTCAATTCAGTCCCATAATGCTCTGGTTCATTGTTTTATATTATATCTATGAAGCTTTAGTACTTGAAATAAAAGATCTAATAGCATGTGTATATAACATGTGTATATGTGTATAGCATGTGTATACATGTGTAACACCAATATATTATGTTGAGTATACATTTTAAGAATGCGATGAAATATATTATAGCAAAGATGAGAAACGTTATAGCCCTATTTATTAGAAATTTATTCTCGCGTTTATATGCATACCTTAAAGATTAACAAGAAAGGGAGGTGAAATATTTTTTGTACGTACAGGTCATCAGCAGTATTATCGGAACGGCACTCACAATAGAAGTGAGTGTTAAAGAAAGACGTAGTTGTAAGAGTAGCAGTAGGGTCTTTGTATTTAAAAAAAATAATAATTTCTTAAACATTTTAGCGCAAAATTTTGGTAATTGGCACTACATACACAATTTTCAGAAGCCAAAAATGTGCAATTTGCTTCAAGAATCATCTCCGTACGTTCTTTAGATTCGGAGATGAGATCAGGCTACTTTTTGTTATTAACTTCATAACAAATGATTATTTCTGACTCTTAATTTTACTACTGTGCACAGAAGGGATCAAAGAAATTCATATATATTTTGCAGAATTTTTGTAATTCATTTTCAGGGACTAACAGCCATTCAAAGATGAGTATTCTGAAATGATCGTAAGAT
Organism: Andricus coriarius; assembly: GCA_932066315.1. Lineage (NCBI taxonomy): Eukaryota > Metazoa > Arthropoda > Insecta > Hymenoptera > Cynipidae > Andricus > Andricus coriarius. The sequence goes on along the minus strand of CAKNWT010284782.1, from coordinate 4,979 downwards.
GATGGTACTTTTCGACCTTTTACTCGCAAATAAATAATCGCTAATCGACTGGGAAATTCAAAACTCTGTATCAGCATAGGCAAATCCTTTATCTGAAACGTGTATTTTGTCCCATATTTTTAGAATTTGGTTCTGCTGAGATTTTCACTATAATCTGTACAAAAATTAAGGTATCGAAATTTTTTGGACAGATTTTAAGTCCCAAGAAGGAACCCCACTCTGGAAGAACCCAGCTGAGCCCTGTGATTTGCCCATTTATTCATCAGAAACAAATTTTCAAGTCCAGTCGCTAATTAAGTTAAAACAATTATTCCAAGCACGGAGCAAGGCTGGGGTTTTATCAAATGTTTTAAAAGCCGTTATTTAACATGAATTTGTGAACCCTTTTTTTATGTTGATTTAAAAAATTGAAAAATTTCATAACTACAAACTGCAGGGAGTAGGCTGGGTCGAAGGGAAATTATAGGGGAAGTGTCGATAAGGAGGAAATAAGCAATGGGTAGGGGAATGGATTGGGAATAAGGGTGGTGATGGGTGAGGGAAAGTTTGAGTGGAGAGGTGACTGGACGTGCGATGGCGACGGTAAAGGATGAAGGAAGCAAGATGTAGAATGGTGAGAGGAAGGAGTAATTGGGAAAGGGGAGTGGAAATAGGGATAGGTGTGGATAGTTTGAGTGGATTTGATTGGGTAGGAAGGGTTTGAAATAGAGGGTAGTTTATGTAGATGGGTCACGGAAAATTTTGAGGGGTTGGGGTATATGATGGGTGGTAGGGATCGGAATGGGAAAGTTAAGGGAAGAAGAACGAAGAATATACATCTCCTTTCCAGCAAATACACCTTATCAGACACTTTGAGATAGCTTACGATATGTTTTTTTTTTATTATTATACCATTAAGCCGTTTCCCTTTTGGGGTAGGTATGAATTGGTCGGTTGGAAAGTAGCAGTGTGTGGATGGGTATATAGGTATAGGGTAGATAGATCTATAGGTGTAAGGTATAGATATTTTAGATTGGTCTAGAATTCTCGTGTTATTTATTCAAATAACACGTTCATTCCGCAACACTGCTCCGACCCAGGTTGCTGATCAATCTATCTAGCGATCACCTTGTGTGGAGAGCCTCACAAAATTGTTATGTGTGGCTCCCCACTTGGGCCCATTAGTATGCAAGGTCTTTGATTCAGGCGTCATTCACTCTACTCACATTCTTTTCATAAACTATTTGTCGCCAAACTTTTCTGTCCTGGCACATTATTCTAGCTTCCTTCACGTCCATGCATTTTTTTATGCAAGCTCTCGTGTTTTTATATGGCTTCTTATGTCACTTCGGATTAATGTCTCATTCACAGACTCTATCCATGCTTTCGGCGGTCTACCTCTGGGCATTCTGCCATTCACTTTACACTGTTAAAAATGTTCTTAAATCTCAGTTACAAATTTTGGGTGTACTTCCGAAAAGGACATATGTCCGATTTTCTTCGGGCTCCGTGTACTTATGTATTTTGACGCGCTGATTACGAATATAACAGTGAAAATTGGCGACTAGTCGATTTTCATGGTGAAAACCATGAAAAAGCCATAAAAATCATGGTTTTTTTGCGTTTATCTCAGCTAATATGCAAAATAAAAAAAATGTTTTAAATAAAAGTTGTGTGGGGGGCGTGAAGGCACCAGTGTGACTGGTCACGAAAATAATGTAAGGTCGTACCCCTACCCCTTTTCCAGCGCTGTGAGGAGGGGCGGGAAGGCACCCCTGTGACTGATCACAAAAAGAATGTAAGGCCGTACCCCTACCCCTTTTCCAGCGCCGTGTGGGGGGCGGGAAGGCACCCCTGTGACTGGTCACAAAAATAATGTAAGGTCGTACCCCTACCCCTTTTCCAGCGCCGTGTGGGGGGGAGGCACCCCTGTGACTGGTCACAAAAAGAATGTAAGGCTGTACCCCACCCCTTTTCCAGCGCCGTGGGGGGCACCCCTGTGACTGGTCACAAAAATCGATTTACTACTGATTTTCTGGGAAACTGTCGTTCCTATAAAAAATGCTTTAAACATAAAATGTGTATTTCGATGGGGTCTACAACTTTTGTTGGAAACATTTTGTTGAATTTTGAACCATTACTGAGATAAATGCAAAAAACCATGATTTTATGGGTTTTTTTTATGGTTTTCACCATGAAAATCAAATTTGCGCCAATTTTCATTATCATATTCGTAATCAGCGAGTCAAAATACATAAGTATGCGGAGCCCGAAAAAAATCGGAGGTCCACCCTTTTGAAAAAAATCGGAGGTCCACCTTTTCGGAAGTTTATCCCCATTTCCCTTTACCATTCCCTTTACCATATCCCTTTACCATTCCTTTTACCATTTCTCTTTACCATTTCCCTTAACCATTCCCTTTGCCATTTCCCTTTAATATTTCGTTTACCATTCCATGCATTTAGAATGTGAAGAAGCATGGTTTATGGGTGTTTAATTAATAAAAATCGATATATCGTTGATTTTCTCGAAAACTATCACTCGTACGAAAAAATGTTTCTGGAAAAAAGTGTGTTTCGATGAGATCTACAACTTTTATTTGAAATATTTTTTGTTATTTTGCATATTAGCTGAGATAAACGCAAAAAACCATGATTTTTATGGCTTTTTCATAGTTTTTACCATGAAAATCGACTAGTCGCCAATTTTCACTGTCATATTCGTAATCAGCGCGTCAAAATACATGAGTACACGGAGCCCGTAGAAAATCGGACATATGCCCTTTTCGGAAGTATATCCCTAAAAATTTATATACATGTCTTAAATTTATGAAAGTTAATAGTTTTAACATTTTTGTTTAACAATTAGCTAATATTAATTAAAATAATAAAATCCAATAAACACAGACTGTTGAGTTATATATTATCATTTAAATAACGTTTTTAAAACATATGAATTTCCGTGAACCCGACATATATCATACGTAATATGGAACGTAAATACAAACGCATGCATATTTATTTAAGTTAAGAAAGTTTCTTCTATTGAAAAAAATGATTTTAATTGCATAAATCATTTGTTTACAAAAAAAACTATTGATTCCACTGATATTCAATTTTTGTTGTATGTTCGTATATATTTTTAGAATATTAGTTACTTCACAACAACTTAATATTCAAGTTCTGGGCGGACCTATAGAAATGGTTAATTTCTATTTTAAATTTACGAAAGTTAATAGTTTCGACATTTTCATTAAACAATCAGCTATTATGAATTAAAGTAAAAAATTCATACGTAATATGGAACGTATATACAAACGCCTAAGTTGTTACGGCCTTATAACAATTTATTTTATATTATACAGGGTGTTTTTTTTAACTTGAGACAACGAAATATCTCAAAAAATACGCATCCTACGGAAAAAATGTCTGGAATAAAAACTTTTTATTTTCGAGGGGGAAAAAAGATTTGTTAAAATTTACCCCACCCCCACCCCCACAGGAGGCAGGGGTGGGGGTAACTTTGTAATTTCAAATGGCAACCCCAATTTTTTATCACAGATTCAGATTCTCCTTTACGAAATACGTAAGTTTTATTCGGAAAATTTGTTTCGATTCGCGATAGATGGCGCTGCAATTGCGAAAAATGAAATTGTTGACACTACTTTTAGCTCTACCCAGGAATAACGACGCGGACGTAGTAGTTGTCTATTCCCTTCGGGGTGCTTAATTTCGGTGAGTCCCCTTGCCTCTCACCATTCATCGGGGTGCTTGAACTTTTGGCAACGGGACAGTAAATGTGATAAAACTGTCGAAAACCATTCCTGAATGCAGTTGGTTGACGACAGTCGATTTTGGATGTAGACATTACATATCATCGAGTCTCCACTGTCTACAATCCTCGACGTCATTCCGGCCGAGCGATAACCGCGTCTGTCCGTGCTTAACGTTTATTCATTAGGAAGGTTGATTGTGTTCATTTGATTTGGGTGTGTTGGTTGCTTTCGTTTGGGTTATTGTTGTTGGTCACGTTCGTTTGAGTTGGTTTGGGTGTCGTTGTATTTCCTCATTACCTTACTTCATTACTTTTACAATGGAAATTCTATCTCAGCAACAGAAGATTGAAATGATTCTCATTTATGGAGAAAGTGGCAGGAATATCAATGATGCTCTCACGCTTTATGCTCAACGCTTTCCAGAAAGTGTTCCTTCACGCGCTTCTTTTTACCGGGTAGTACTCGACAACTAAGCCGCGATTCCGGAATGTCTCTATCCAGTGTTTGGAAGGTATTAAAACGTAATAATTATCATCCGTATCATATTTCACTGCATCAAGAACTTCATGGCAATGATTTTGAGAACCGAGTGACATTTTGTCAATGGGCGGTTCAGCAGATACAAGGAAACCCGAATTTCTTTTATCTAGTACTCTTCACAGACGAGTCGTCTTTCACAAACCATGGTAACGTTAATCGGCACAACATGCATTATTGGAGTGTAGAAAATCCACATTGGTTGCGTGAAGTTGAGCATCAGCGTCCATGGTCCGTGAACGTTTGGTGTGGAATAATTGGAGATCAACTTATCGGTCCGTATTTTATTGATGGAAATTTGAACGGTGAAAAATATCGTAACTTTTTAGAAAATCAACTTCCAATATTGCTGGAAGACCTAAGCTTGGAAGTGCGACGCAACATGTGGTTTCAACATGACGGTTGTCCAGCACATTATGCGGCAATCGCGAGGGAAGTACTCAATCGCGAATTCAATGGACGATGGATCGGTAGAGGAGGTCCAGTAAATTGGCCTGCCAGATCGCCAGATCTTACGGCGCCGGATTTCTATTTGTGGGGTTATCTAAAGAATCGCGTCTATCAAGAAGTGCCCACAACTCGTGATAACATGATCGAGCGAATCAGGTCTGCTTGTGCACAAATATCACCAGACACAATTCGCAGTTGTGTGGAATCTTTCAAAGCTCGGATTAACAAGTGCATCGAA
>CAKNWT010284781.1:0-11417 GCA_932066315.1 Andricus coriarius | reverse complement strand
GTTGAAAATTCATATCTTTTCTTGAAAAAACGTATTTTTTGGTAGAAAATTATTCTTTATGTTTCGAAATTAACCTTCTTGTTTGAAACTTTAACTTTTTGTTAAAAATTTAAGTATTCCAGTTAAGTATTCATCATTTTAGTTAAAATTTCATCTTTTATTTATTATAGATTGAAGGTAAAAACTACTTGGTTGAAAGTTATTCTTTTGTTAAAAATGCATCCTTTTGCATCAGAATTGATCTATTTAAGTTGAACATTCATCATTTTAGTTTAAAATTTTTTGTTTTTTTCTGAAAAATTAATTTATTCACTGAAAATTTAACTCTTCCATTTTTGGTTGGAAACTGATATTTTTTAGTTCAAAATTCAACTATTTGGTTAAGAATTCACCTATCTTGTTTAAAATGGAATATTTTTACTATGAACTTTAGGAATTTGAAACGTTTCAAAACGAATATTAATACAGGACCTCCATTAATTTGACCTCAATATGCACTGATTTTCAAGTATAAGAAGATAAAATGGAAATTTCTTTGAATTATTATTTAAATTCCTAAATTAATGTATGTTAATAAAATTATCTTAATTGTAAAATAAATTATACAATTTACTTGAAACTACCGTTTAAAATAGTAACCAGCAATGTATTTACCAATTAATTTAGTAGTAGCATTACCAATTCCTTTAGTAGATACAGTTACTCATTCATTTAGTCAGTTATTTTTACTGATAGAAATACTTTATTTTTACTAATTACTAGTAAACGAATCGGCACTATTTGAATTAGTAGAAAACTATTACCAATTAGTAGTTTTCTATTAATTCAGATTTAGAGAGTGCGATTATTAGTAATCAATTGAAAACTATCTTCATCATTAAAGATATGCAACATTTTTTTAGTGTATACATCCCGATGAATCGCTACTGTAGTCATCGGACGACAAATTCTGAAAATCCCTTATTCACCAACCCCTCTTTGCAAGCGGATGGTTTGTGAATGCGCTTTCATGTTGTTCTATTAAAGTGTCTCCAAAGGAACCCTTTTGGGTCTTACATGTTTCTATTTGTTCCAATTTCTAAAAGATACCAACTTTTATTGAAGCCTCAAAACACTTTTTTTTTCTTCTGACCATATTTATTCATCTATCTTTAATAATAGTGACGAGTAAAACGTGATCCTAAAAGTAAAAACACGAGAAAGGTTTATTTCGCGGAAACGGCATTCTAACAATCCTCGCAGACCATTTGTTTCACGGAAGTAGTTCAGATCTCGAGAAATCGATAAGCAGTTTCGATTCATGGAAATTGCACACCATATTTCACACTTGTATGTTTTTTCCACATCGCTGATTATTTACATTAAACTATTACGTTTTGTCGAGACACGGAATTGCCATTTGTAGGATAATAGTTGATAATGGAGTCTCAGTCTCGGCTTACTTGGAACTCATTGGGTATCAAAATACCCAAGTTTCGTTTGGTGGGTTAGACATGAATTAATGCATATCTCATTCCAGTCTGACTGATTTTGCATTCGCTTTCACACCTGCGGTTCCAATTGTTTCCAACTTCACGAATCATCACAATGATATTCAATTAGATATTCATGTAGACGTAAGTTGCTGTGAAAAGAATGCCCTAATCTTACACTGTTAGAAAAATCTGTATGAGGTTTGATATACATGTGTGTGAAGCAAATATGCACTAGCGCTACTGAAATTTAACATACATTGGTGTAGTGGATTTAATATACATGTGTATTAAATTTAATATACAGGTTGGTATAGCAGTTTGCATGAAAACTCAAAGTGCTTTCATTTTTGTTAAACTTGTCAAATATTCGCAATTAAATTAATAATCTGCAGTTTGTCGACTGGAATGTTCTTTAAAATGAAAGTGCAATGTACGGGTGGAACTTTTCCCTAAATTCGCTCTAAATGATAAAAATGTAATGCGAATACAGTTCATTGTAGGTTAACTCTGTTATTTATTTTCTTAATTGAACTTTTCGACGTAAAAATTAATTTTAGTTTTGGTTAACAGGAAGCAGGTATCATGTTTTATTATTCAGGATCGAAAATGATTGCTAAACTTATTTTGAATTTGTGTAAAATAGAATTATCTTATTTTTCTTGTGATTCACATGAATGTATATGCTATTTAATATACACGCTCCTAATGGCGATTTCATATGCTTGATATATTAATTTTAATACACATGGGTATACTAAATTTAATATTTTTTTTAACAGTGCAGAAAAATAAGACAAAATTGAACTTCACTGAGTGTTTGATGTTGAATTCTCGCTCTGACTTAGTCTTCAGATCTGAAACACTTTTCATTTCTGTATTTCCTGTCTCTCTATTCAATTTTCGATTTGATGGTGAAGGAGCCGCCTTATCAGACTTCAGAGAAATGCCAGGAAGAGAGAAGCCTTTCGACTTAGTCGGTACGGGCTGTTGACCCGCATTCCCCTTTTAAACGGAGTGGCGCCTCCGTTGGGTTCACAACCATGTCACCCCTTACGTCTTTTACCACACCCTTACCCCACGCCTCTCTCTATCCCAACAAACACACACCATCTCCTTTTATACAATCCCGCCCGCCTTTGCCAACTTTACTACCCATCGGAACGGTTTTATGCGAAAAGGGCGGGTGAACCTGTGGTTTTCTAGCAGATCTCAAGTGACCCGGCAGATACTAACTTTCCATAAAATTTTGCCCCACAGAATGAAGTTTTTTTTTATGAATTACTGAAAAATTAACTTAAAATTTTTGTTTGTTTGATGTAACACAGTCATAGATATACACAAACGCACACATCTATGTGCTAAAATTCTTTTCCGAAGTGCAGCGTTGTTTCAAAATAATTTTTTTGATGTGTAAATATATTAGACCGCGATATGGAGAGTAATGCCTGTGTCAAAGCGGTAATTTATGTAGAAACATGTCAGCCCGCGAGATGGAGAGTAAAGCCTGGCTCAAAGCATTAATTCATGTTTAAACATGTTAGAACGCGACATGGAGAGTTCAAATCATTAATTTATGTGTAAATATCTTAGACCGCGATAAGAAGAGTAAAGCCTGTAACAGAGCGTAATTGATGTGCAAACATCTTAGACAGCGATATGGAGAGTACAGCCTGTGTCAGCGTTATAATTGATCTGTAAACATCTCAGACAGCGATACGGAGAGTAAAGACTGTCGCAAAGCATAATTCATGTGTCAAAATTTTAGAAAGCGAGTAAAGCCTGTGACAGAGCGTAATTAAAATGTAAACATCTTAGACAGTGATATGGAGAGTAAAGACTGTCGCAAAGCATTAATTCATGTGTAAACATTTTAGAAAGCGATATGGAGGGTTCAAATCATTAAATTATACGTGAATATCTTAGACCGTGATATGGAGAGTAAAGCCTGTAAGCCAGTGACAGATCATAATTGATGTGTAAACATCTTAGACAGCGATATGGAGAGTAAAGCCTGTGTCAGAGTTTTAATTGATGTCTTAACATCTTAGACAGAGATATCGGCAGTTAAGCCCCTAATAGAGTGGAATTGATGTGTAACATCTTAAACAGCGATATGGAGATTAAAGCCTGTGTCAGAGCTTTAATTGATGTGTAAACATCTTAGACAGAGGTATGGAGACTAAAGTCCGTCTCAAAGCGTTAATTTGTGTCTAACTATCTTAGACCGCGATATGGAGAGTAAAGCCCCTCATAGAGCGTTTTTGGTGTATAAACATGTTAGAAAGCGATATGGAGTCTTCAAATCGTTAATTTACGTGTAAATATCGTAGACTGCGATATGGAGAGTAAAGGCCGTGATAGAGCGTAATTGATGAGTAAACATCTTAGACAGAGATATGGAGAGTAAAGCCCGTCTAAAAGCATTAATTTATGATGCAATATCTTAGACCGCCATATGGAGAGTAAAGCCCCTGATAGAGTGTAATTGATGTGCAAACATCTTGAACAGCGATATGGAGAGTAAGGCCTGTGTCAGAGTTTTAATTGATCGGTTTTGTTCCAATGCAAAAAAAAATGTCAAAATTTGAACGGAATCGGTTAATATTTAGGGGTCGTGCGAAGACCATGAAGTTTCCTGTTGACTTGACATGGGAAAAAGTCAGCTTTTTGTAAATATAATATTTAAACGTGATGATATCTTACATATAATTCCGTACTTCCGTATGTTGTTCAAAATTCGTCAAAAACTAAGAATCAATCATAAATTTTAAGGTTGAATGATTTTAAGCCGCCTTTATGGGCCCTCAAAGAAAACGTCATAAGCGACAAAATTTAAATTTTACTTAATATTAAGGTTTATTAACGCTTTTTAAAAATTCTTTTTCATAAATAATCATTGATCGCTAACTTAAAACTACCCAGTCATTTTCAAACTAATTTTTATTTGTTTGGATAATTTTAATTTGTTAAAAATTTCTTTTTTTCAGGTAAGTCACGAAATGAACGTACTTTTTTAGACGTTGTAAGTTCTTCAATCAATTATAACAATAACGTAATTTATTTAAATAATTTGACAATTATATATATATATATATATATATATATATGTATTAAATGATATTCAAACAAAATAAAATGGTTAAATTTATTTAAGTTTGTTCAAAGATTTATATATATTCTTATAAAACTAATTAGTAATTAAAAATATTAAAATCTGTCGACAATTCGTTGAGATAAAATGTTTTTCCTGCATTTTGTTAGGTAAACTATATACTTGAACAAAGACATATTATTTAAATAATTGTAAAATTATCCATAAAAATCGCCGAAACGTTTGAAATAACTTTAGACAGGATTCTGCTTTCGAACACGCAAAAAAAATGCTATATTATACATTTTTTTAAATACATAAAGAAAGATAATGATGTAGGGTTTGTTATGCTTAATAAATATACTCTTGAAATACATTCAAAAAATTTTTTTAGTTCATTGTATGCGCTCTATATACATTTAAATGGCCCTTTCTCGCAACCACGTTTTTTACCGCTTGTTAAAAAAATCTCCGAAACTACCGAATCGATTAGTCTGAAATTTTTACCATATATTCTAAACATATCATCAACCGGTAATAGCAGATTTTTTTATTTACATGCAAAAAAAAACAAAATGGCGTTAATTCGAAACAAAAAAATAAAAAATTTCATTTTTTTTGCTTATTTTTTGCAAAAAAATAATAGTGAAAATAATAATGTTTATATGAATCTGCTACCACCGGTTGATCTATATTTATAGAATATGTAGTAAAAATTTCAGACCAATCGATTCGGTAGTTTCGAAGATTTTTTTAACAAGCGGAAAAAACGTGGCTTTAAAAAAGTGCCATTTAAATGTATATAGAGCGCATAAAGTAAACTAAAAAATTTGTTTAAATGTATTTTAAGAGTATAGTTATTAAGCATAAGAAACCCTACATCAATATCTTTCTTAATGTAAAAAAAAAATTCATAAAAATAACATTTTTTCACGCGTTCGAAAGTAGAATTCTGCCTTAATTCGTTTCAATGCACCTGACCCTAAAACGAACAACTTGCATCAACAATTTCCACACAATTGTAAAATTATTTTAAAAAATCATGTCTTTGTTATAATTGATTAAAGAACTTATAACGTTTAGAAAGTACGTTTGTTTCATGACTTACCTGAAACAACAAATGTTTCAAAAAATAAAAATTATTCAAACAAATGAAAATTAGTGAAAAAATAACTGTAGTCTTACATTACCAATTAATGATTATTTATGAAATAATGCAAATAGCGTTAATAGACCGTAATATTACGTCAAATTCAAATTGTTAACTTATGGGGGTTTCTTCAGGGACCCATAACAGTGGCTCAAAGTCATTTACACTCAACATTCATGATTTTTTCTTATTCTCTGACGAATTATGAACAATATGTTATGGAATTATGTGTAACATATTAACGCGTTTAAATATTAGATTTACAAAAAGCTGACTTTCCCCATGTTAAATCAATGGGAAATTTCATGAAGGAAATTTTTGTTGTTGGAATTCGAACAAAACTGGGAGGGGGGAATGAGAGCAGATAATTTCAAACAAAAATTCCACTACCTAGTATCAGAGCTTTAATTGATGTGTAAATTTCTAGATCGTGATATGGAGAGTAAAACCTGTGTTAGAGTGAGACCGGTCTCAGAGCTTTAATTGATACACTGTTAGAAATGTTTGCAATTTTAGTATACACGGGCATATTAAATTTCCTATATGTTTACTAAATTCATTACACTTTGTAATTTTGAGTATACTTACGTATACTAAATTTCTTTTATGAAGTTATATGTATACTAATATTAAGTGCACAGTAAATTTCTTTCACGTATATGAATTTCATAGGTTCTGTATAATAAAATTCATATGCGTGTTTACTATATTCAGCTACTCAAGCGCGTTTTGATTTACGCGAGTCGGGCAACGTGGCCGGTGGCATTTGTTTCAGTTCTTTGTAATGTTAAAAGCTTCGGCCTCTTTTTGCGAAGATCTGCAAAGCCTTCTCTTTGAAAGGTATGTTCAATTTATTAACGACAATGTAGCTTAACGATAACATTATTTGAAAATTAAAACTTTGTTCTTTAATTTCATTTTTCATCTGATCATGTTTACAGATGATGAAGACGGAACCCACGCGAAACGGAACGCGTATGCTGAATTTAGTATATGCGTATACTAAATTTTACGTACGTGCATACTAAATTCAGTATATGCATATACTAAAGTTACTGTACGCTGGTGACTGAATTAAATTTCATGTTGTGCATTCTTGCTTCCATTACATGTATACTAAATCTAGTACAGATTTTTCTAACAGTGTATGTAAAAATCTTAGACTTAGTCAGAGCGGCAATTGATGTGTAAATATCTTAGACCTCGATATGGAAAGTAAAGTCTGTATCAGAGCTCTAATTGATCTGTAAATTTCTTCGATCGTATATGGAGAGTAAAGCCTGTGTCAATGTGGCAATTTATGTACTGTGAAACATATAATTTGGAAGGTAATTTTGAATTCTGATCGGTTATTGAACATTTTGGAGGGGTTGAGAATTTCGGTCGAATGCACCTCGCGAGATGTATTTTGCATGGGTGACAATGCGACCCCAGCTTGTGTGCCTTTGTCCTGTGCTTCGTAATAGGGACAACAAGCGTGTCTAGAGTGTTTCGGGAGAGCCAGGAATAGGGACAAAGGCACGATACGACGTGCTTGCGAATCCTGACCTAAGGTTGTGCGTGTGCTGGAAAACAGTTGTGTGCACAGGATGCAGTACAAAGGAATCCCCCGAGCCCTGGTCCCCATCACCCGTATTTTGCGTGGCCGACACGTACCCACATTGTTTTTGATCCTCTTGCAGACAAGAAAGTTTATAATTCCAAGAAAGTAATTCAAGATGTGATAACTCAAACAAAGGTAAACAAAAAATGTTTGTATGTGTAGAGATATAATATATCTTATGTGGCAATTACGTCTGCGTTAACAAAAGGATGGTCGACGTAATTGAACTCGGTCCAAGTTTACCGCGATTTACCTCCAGAGGCAGAGATTTCCAATCCGGCTCCACCCACTTCTGGTCACGACTTGGTGGAGCGAATTTGAAAGACACTAAATTTTCAATTGCGAGAAACCCAAGCAGAATCGAATTTGTCCCATTTTCCTCGATTATCCGCATTTCGAGACAATTTAATGATCTTAATGCACGCTTGGGTCCCAAAAGACGTATCAACATCACCTCAAAAAATTGGATCATCCTCAATTATTGATTGAAGATATTTTTTATTTATTTTCATTGCATGCGTTGATTACATAACTGCGGAATTTTCGAAAATTCGGATTGTCATAACTCGCATGTCTGATACCAGCAAAGCATTCCGGACAGCAATTATTATCAGTTTCGGCGCCCGCGATGCAAATAAATCAGCCCATAGGGTTAGCCGAATAACTCGTCATGACATGAAGATTCCATCCTCAGATTACAGTTCTAAAGTAATAATACCCTGTTAAACCTAATGAAGATGAGATTATTATACTGATCTCAGCATAAATTTCCATAAATTGCAACCATAGATCAAGAGTTTTAATATAAACGCCAAATGTTAAAAATATAATACATGAAGAAAGCACGAATATCATATTTAAATACATAAATTTCCATCTATGTCTGATTATATCTCGGGGTTTACTACTGATCCATCTGGAGAGTAGAAAAACGGTGTTTAGTCAGACAAGCCTGATTAAGATAAGTAGTTGTACAAACAAGCCATTTGAAATGCAAAACATGCAAATACGTAACAAAAAGTAAATCCCGGTCAGAAGTACACGTATGACCCAAATTGTATTTTCCTCGACCGATCAATACCAAAATCCGAGTACTCGCTAAAAAGTGCTAACACAAACAAGCCAGTCTACAATGTACATTCTCCATGAATCCTATTCCCTAGAAAAATCACATATAACCCGCGGCGTGTCCCAACCCGCATTTATCCGCGCAGAAAGTGGAAAACAGAGTCGGGAAAACCAGTATTTTTCCAGCTTTAAGTTTTCGCGACAAAAAAAGACACGAGATTCTGTTATAATTTATAGAATCTGGAGGGTGGGAAACTGGAAATGTTCCTTGGAGTCCTTCTTTCAAGAGAAAAATAGAAAGCAATCTTTATTGCTACTTTCGGATTAAAATATTGCTTTCGTGTAGGAAAATGCGAATGAGTTTCTCAAATTGCTTAATTCTAATTTCATCGTTGATTGGAGAAAAAGGATGCTACTTGTGGAAATCGCTTTTAGTAGAGTGTAGCCACTTTCTTCCATCGTGGAATCGTCGAATGAAACTTGGAGAAAAGTGTATCGTAAGCGATAGATACACATGTAGACACAAATACAAGAGAAGAGTGGCGTAGTTCCCGGCAGTTAGAATTGAGTCCACTCACGTTCGCCAATAGTAAAGTTCTCAAAAGATTCTCCCAATCGGTGCTGGATTCGCACGAAAAGTTTCTCAATGATCTGTTTTATCTCGTTCGAGAATCCTTTATCAAAAATCATTCTTTTTTTAAGCAAAAAAAATACATGCGGCCAAACCCCACCACACACACGCAAAACACCAACAACACAAAACTTTTCAAACTTTATGAGACACCCAATACCGCAAAAACACAAAACAATATAACATCCCCGAAATCCAAAACAACCAAATAACCATACACTGCGCTTAAGCACCTCCAAAAAACATAACATTCGCAGAACCCAAAACATTTAAATACACATAACACAATCTGAAACCAAAACATTTAAAAAAAAACATCTTAACACACATTGCTTGAAATATTCCCACAACCAAATACTGTCCCCAAAACTTTCTAGGCCCAGCATACACAACATCTGCATAAATCAAAACATCCCAACACATACAGCTTTCCCAGAATCCAAAACATCCCAAAAATCTAACATAAGCCTCTGAACTTTCATGGATCCACACAACAGATACAACATCCGGATGACCCTAAACATTTCAAGAACTGACAAAAAGGTTTCCTTCTTCACTCACAACATGTACACAAAAAATGGTTAGTTGGGCCAACTATTTAGTTACTAAAATATGTTATTGCTATTTTATTAGTTGATAGTGCTACTTTATTGTTTGGTACAACAATTCCATTGGTCGCAGTGACTATTCAATTAGTACCAGCAGCTAAGAAAATGGGTTTCAACCCCTGAAACTACTGCACAGACATTTAAAGCCCTAAACATTATTTTAAAAGTAATGCTGAACGAAAAAAGCGTCAGGAAAAAATGCCTATCATAGAAAAAAGGAATGAAGTTATTTAAAATTTATTTATGTTTCCACAAACAAACGAAATCTTTCTATATAGTTATTTTTCACTGCCTAAAAGCGAGAAACCGTATATCACCCTTAAACTGCGAAACCGTCACTCTGAACCTTCATTTCCTTAGAACTGAACCACTTTCATTGATCAAACTTCTTTTCTCCCTACTCAACAGCTTTTTCTTTAAATTGCAATTCCTATTCTTAGAGGATGTATTTTTTTCGCTGCGAAGATTTCGATTTTGCCCCTTACCGCCTTTTGGGTCGGTACCTTTCAATTACACGCTAAAAACTATGGTTCCATTTTAATTGAGCATCATTTTTTTGGCGTCCTACTATAATACCAAATCGTCTTGTTTTGAAGCCATTTTTCGTACTATTTTACTTTGCTAACTTCAGATCGAAAAGTGGTACATACTAGCGAACTAAAATAATGCACAGAAACTATTGTTTGAATTGCTTCCAACTTCATGCTTAAAAGAAACAGAAACCATCAAGAATTTAAAGAAAAAGGTCAATTTAATTTAAAAAATTCATTTTCAAAAAGAAAAAAAACGAATTTGTAACCAAATTGTTTAAATTTTTAACCACAGGAATGAACTTTTAACTATAATTTTTCATCTTCAATCAAAAACATAAATTTTTAACCAAATAGTTGAATTTTCAACCAAAAAACCAAAAAAAAAGATAAATTTTCAACAAAAAATAGAATGGCTTAATTTTAAGTTATATAAATAAGGTTTTAACCAATTAAAATACATTTTCAAACAAAATAAAACAAAACATTGACGAAAAATTGAATAGTTAAATTTTCAGTTAAAAAAATTAATTTTCAATCTAAAAGAAACTAATTTTCAGCCAAAAGAATGAAATTCCAACCAAAAAAAGAATAATTTTTAACAAAATATATGAATTTTCAAACAATTATTTTAATTTTTAATAGGATTTTCAACCAAAAAGGTTATATTGCTACAAACAAACATTTCAACAAAATAGACGAATTTTCAACCAAAAAAGACCCATTTTCATCAAAATAGATGAGTTTTCAATTAAAAAAGATCAATTTTCAACAAAAAATAGAATAGTTTAATTTTTATTTGGAGAAGAAATTTTTCAAACAAATGAAATATATTTACATGAAAAAATAATTTTCGACAAAAAATTAAGTTACATTTTTAGTTTGAAAAATTGATTTTCAATAAAAACACTATTTTCCAGTCAAAGAAAAATTAATTTCCAATTGAAAAAAATAATTTTCTACAAAAAAAAAGATAATCTTTAATAAAATACAGAAATTTTCAAACAAATATGTAGTTGAATTTTCAACTGAAGAAGATTTTCAACCGAACATGGAATAGTTAAATTTTCAGTTGAAAAAATAATTTAAAAAAATGTTTAAAAAATACATGAATTTAAAAAAAAGAAGATTCTTTAACTACAGTGATGAATTATGAACAAAAAAATGAATTTTTGCCAAAGTACTTCCACTTAGTACATTTTTCTCTAAGGAACGGATAATTATTACGCGCGTAGCACGCACATTTTTTTAGTTCTTTAAA
>CAKNWT010284767.1:0-13138 GCA_932066315.1 Andricus coriarius | reverse complement strand
CCACCCATCTCACGGTTGTGAGACGTGGCCATGAATGTGATTTACCGAGGTCCTACTGGGAGCCGGTGTCATTTTTTTAGATGGCAGTTGCTCCCAGTGTGACTATGTGGTGGTTGTTAAACCTTATTTTTAAATTATATATAAATATATATATAAATTATATTTTCAATCATAACCTTCGTGTTTAATTGACTATTACCTTAACTTCCAATAATTATAGTGTTATTTTAATTAAAATTAAAGCAATAATATTTGGACCTGGACAATTTGTTTTGTTTTGTTGCGAATCACCTTGCCATAGGTGGCTCGGTAACTTAGTTTGAATCGAAAATAAATACCTTAACTAATGTAAGCTATTAAAGAGAGGATAAAAAGTAATAAAAGCACGTGTTATGGGAAAAAGCCTTATGGCACAAAAAACCCAGATTTATTCAAACGATTATGAATACGATACAGAAGCTATGTATTGATAAAAGTAAATTTCAAGAAGAATAACGCGAGGTTGGCGTCGCCACCTGGTTCGAGAATATGTGCTACAATGCCGAAATGCGATGCGCTCAACGAACGAGAGAAATCAGCTTCGGTGCTGAGAATGTGATTGGTTTTGGTGTGAGACGTTTCGTGTGCACTGGACTGGTTTCAGTACCAATGGTACTGTTAGCTTTCCGTAGGGAATTTTTCCCGTAAGGAATTCACACTTTATTCTGACATTTCTGTCGAATAAAGGGGAAGAGGTTTCGTGTGAAACCCGATCGATACATTGTTACGCAACAGAGAATGAATCAATGATAAAACGAGTAAATACAAAATCAGAAAAAAAGGATATATTGTATAAATCCTGTGGGACACGCCGCTTCTGAGATCTACACTACACTTTTTTCTACGATCCATCGCAGATAGACAAAGAGCTTTAGCTCTCGCGTATGAAATAAAAATATTATATGTTACGTTGCAACGTAACATACTCCCGGCAAAAGCTGCGAATGAACAAAATGATGTTTTTCAGAATACTTACAAATATTTACAGTTGTTGAATCTAATTGAACTAGTTTTTTGTCGATTGGAATTTAAAAGATTACAACGCATTAACATATTTACAAATGTACAGATGTGACTTCTAATTCAGTTGAGTCAACTTTTTTTTGTACTTGAAATTATTACGCGATCGGTAATAAGCAAAGTCGACTTAAATTGCGTTTGTAAACGCCGTTCGCAGTCCTGACGTCAGCTACTCGAGCGATGTTGTCGCTCCCAGGATGCACCCCGATGATCACACCCAACGGCCAGCGTCCACATCCTTGATTATCCTCTATTAAAAGAACCACGGATCCAACCTTTAAGTCCTCATTCGATTCATGCCATTTTTGGCGCGTTTGTAATTCGTTAAGGTATTCCTTCTACCATCTATTCCAAAAATCATGTCTGGCTTTGGTAATGAAGTTGTAGGTCGATAAGCGATTGTCAAAGACTGAAATCAAATTTTTGTCAAATAAAAAATTGAAAGGTCGTCCTATCAATAAGTGAGCAGGAGATATAGCTAGTGGGTCATTGGGATCGACTGTAAGAGCATAGAGAGGTCAAGAATTTAGAATTGCTACGATTTCTATTAGGAAGGTGTTAAGTTGCTCATATGTGAGCTTTTGGTCTTTTAAGACGCGTTTCAAATGATGTTTGAAACTCTTTACCGCCGCTTCCCAAAGACCGCCAAAATGAGGGGACAAAGGCGGATTAAAATATCATTCTATTCTTTTGGAAAGGGCAAAGGATCCTATGGTTTACTTAAAATCTGCTGTGTCTCGTAGATCGTAAATTTCGCGAAGTTCCCTATTGGCTCCTACAAAGTTTGTACCGTTATCCGAATAAATATGTTCGGGGATTCCTCTTCTACTGATAAATCTACGTAAGGCTGCTAAGAAACCTTCTGTCAATAGTTCAGTAGCGAGTTCGATGTGTACCGCTTTAGACACCATGCAGATGAATACGCAGCCATAGTTTTTGATAAAACCCTGTTTCTATTCTTCTTTTCTTTAATTAAAATGGGTCCGAAAAAATCTACTCCTGTGCGACTGATAGCTGGGGTCTCGGTTACTCTTACTTCGGGTAATACTGCCATCTGTGCTTGCATCATTTTTGGTCTTTACCTAATACACTCTACGCAATGACGCACGAGTTTCCTAATCTGATCTTTTCCGTTTAAAATCCAGAAGTTTTCCCTGAGCGTATAGAGGGTTGACTGAATGCCTGAATGTTTATTGTCTTCGTGACATTCTCGAATGATTAGATCGGTAATCGGGTGCTTGCTTGGTAATGAAATAGGATGTTTCTTATTATAAATAAATTCTGACTTCGTTTATCTACCGCCTACGCAAATGAGGTTGTTTTCGTCTAGAAATGGATTTAGATTACCGAATTTGGTGCGTTTTCGATACGACGTTGTGATTTCACCGGTAGCTGCCTTTCTAGCGGTCTCGAGAAGCTTGATCTCCTCTGGGAATCTTTCGCGTTGTACCATTGCTACTAAACTGGTTTCTGCGTTACATATTTCCTGACATGAAATTGGACGATTTCTTTGAGTTTTTAGATTTTTCCAACGTAAAATGTAAATTACTATTCTTGTAAGGAGTTTAAATGATGAAAATCGATCATAGATAGAATTAGTAGTTACTGTATTCACCAAGCAAACACCCTCTTTTAATCCGGGTATCTCTACTGCTGATGGCTCGATAGATTTAGGCCATTCTGTCTCGGACTTAACTAACCAATCGGGAACTGAAGTCCATAGTCTATTTCTAATGAAGTCTGATGGGAGTTGTCTTCTGGAGAGAAAATCAGCGGGGTTATCCTCTGCTCTCACGTGCTTCCATTGGATTTGATTCCCTAGCGATTGTATATCAGCTACTCCGTTTGACTAGAAAGTTCTAAGTAAATGAGGAGCCTTTTTTGTCCAACATAAAACGATCGGGCAATCTGACGAGAATGTTACCTTTTTTATGGGAAATTCGAATTGTGCTTTGGATTTGACGTAAAGCTTTTTTAGTATAGATGCTGCGCAGAGTTGCAATCTTGGGATTGTGATCCCGCTTAACGGAGCTACTCTAGATTTGCTACAGATTAAATTGACGGTGACGATACCTTTCGCATCTTGAGATCTAATATAAAGACACGCTCCATAACCGTGTAAACATGCATCGCAAAAACTGTGAAGCTCGATTTCGACGGGATTTTCACCTAAGAACCTTCGCGAGATTGCGAATTCCTTTAATCCTGAAAGTCGATCAGAAAATGCCTTCCATTTTGTATGAATCTCCTAAAGGAGTGACTCATCCCATGTGATTTTAGCTTTCCAACAGTCTTGTATCAGAACTTTCGTGTACAGACCCACCGGCCCCAACAGTCCAAGAGGGTCGAATATCTTTTAAATTTCCGATAGAAGCTGTCTTTTAGTGGAAATGTTTTGAGCGTCATTGGCTCTAATTGTGTACGAGAAAATATCGCGTTGATAATCCCAAATAATTCTTAACGTTTTTTGAACTGGGTTTTCTTTAATTACACAATCGGAATTGAAATTTTTTTTTCGATGTCGTTCAAAATGGAAGGATGATTCGATGCCCATTGCCGGATAATAAAACCACCTCGACCTAGCAATTCGATCATTTCGTCACGAATGGTTAAGATTTCTTCAATGGAATTTGCTCCGGAGACTAAATCGTCTTCAGAAAAGTCCCTTAAAAGAATTTTGCTAGCGCGTGGAAAATCTTTTCCCTCATCGCGAGCTAGTTGTTGTAAGGTTCAAATGGCAAAAAAAGGTGCACAGGCCGTTTCGAATGTTACGGTATTTAATTGGAAAGTTCTCATTTAATTTTGATGATACCAGAAAATTTTCTGAAATATTCGATCATCTGGGTGGACGAGAACCTACCTGTACATATTTTCGATGTCGGCGGTGATGACATAGTTGTGGGTGCGAAAACGGAGTACTTGCTCAAAAATTGTATTTTGGATGGTCGGGCCTATCAATAAAACCTCATTGAGCGAAATTCCCGTCGAAGTCTTCGCAGATGCATCGAATACAACCCTAACTTTTGTCGTTTCGCTGGCTGTTTTAATAACGGCGTGATGGGGAAGGTAGCATTCTTCGTTTATGTAATCGCAAAGGGTCATATGGTTTAATTCGATGTATTCGTTTAGGGCCTTATGATATTCGATTTTTAACTGGGGATTAGATTCGAATTTTTTCTCAAGTGCATACAACCGTTTTAATGCTTGTCCTCTAGATTCTCCTAGCTTGAATTTACTGTCTCGAAAGGGAAGTCTCACTGCATAACGAAATCTTCAATTGCCCAAAAACGTTCAAGAATTCTATCTAACTTGATGATAGTGCAAGAAGCTTTTTTCGAATTTCCTAGAAAATCAGATCCGCCTGCTATTATCCAACCTAAAGTGGTTTTTCGTAAAATGATTTGCGATTCTTGATGTTCTAATCTAATCTGACCGACTGATAAAATTGATAAAGTCGTACCTGCAGCTATCAATAAATCGACTGGCTTAGGTATACAAAAAGACGGGTCTGCAAGATGTAAATTTTTCGGGATATTATACTGATTTCGAGGAAATGTTTCATCTGGTATGGGATCGGTGATTTTAGGTACAATCAAAAAATTCAATTCTCGTTTGGAATCATTATATGTTGATTGAAAAGTAGCTTTAAGATAATCGTTTGAAACTGTACACAAACCGTTAACTGCTCTGATATTAATTGAACAAGTTTGTTTAGATAAATTTAATGATTTTGCTGATTTTTCTGTAATTAGATTGACTGTTGAACAAGAGTCGAGCAAAGCTCTAGCTATGAAATCATTTCCTCGACTATTCTTGACTTTCAAAACCGCGGTTGTCATTAGCTGTGAATCTGATGGAAACGCTTCAGACACATACGTGTGACCTTCTAGTCATGCTCGCGGCGCAGCGATATTTGAGGTTTTCGCATCCTCTTTCTGAAGGGATTCTGATTTACCGGGTTTTTCCGATTTTCTAGGTTTATCATTATGTAAAAGCACACGCTTTTGTTTTTTGGTGATCGCGATTGCATTTTTTACATCTTCTGTTACTTTTGCATGCCAACGTATGCGTACCCAAACAATTTTTACATATTTTTTGTGATTTTATAAAATTCCAGCGTTCTGAAATTCTGAGTTTGTCGAACTGAGGACATTGGTAGAGTCTGTGCTCTTCTTTGCATTTGGGACATTTGAAGTTAGAAAGATTGTTGTTTGAGGCTCAGGTCACGAAAGACCTTGCGTCATTCAACTTACTCATCTTTGAGAAAGGTTGATTGATCCTTTCACCCCCCCCCCTCTTCCCCCCACATTGCGGCTACTCGGGGCAGCTTTTTCGAATGATTGTAGTCTATAAGCTGTTAACTGGATGAATTCAAAAAAGTCTGTCAATTTAGGCTGATCAATCCCGTTGAGTCTCTCTTGTCATTTTTTCAAAACTCCCGGTGTTCAAGCTTTTTCTAGAACTCTTAGAGTAATTTGCTGTCCATAATCGTTTATCTTTAGTTTCATGTCATTCAACATTCTGATGTGTAGTTTCTCCTTGTCAACTAAGGCTGAGAGCTCATCAGGGTTGGTCTCGGTTACTTTAGAGATTTCCAAGATCGCTTCAAGGTGTTTGAGTTTGATAAAATGTCTCTTATCATACGTATCGCACAATGATTTCCATACAATCGAATAGTTTTCTTCGCTAGGGGGAAAAGCTGCGATTTTTTCAAGTGCGGGTCCTGAAAGGGCGTTAATTAATTGGGAATGTTTAACGTAATCAGTAATGTCTGTTCGTGAATGGATTAAACCTTCAAAACTATGTTTCCACGAAACTCATTTTCCCTGTTCTCCGTTAAATGTGGGAATTTTGATTTCAGGTAGTCTCGGTTTGTCTTGTCTTTCAGTAATCGTGACGTTACTTGTATTAAGAGTCGACTGAGCGACTGGGTTTGCAGTCTGTAATTTCGTAATCGACGTCGCAAGTTCATAATAGTTTGCATTGATTTCCCGGAATGCGTCTGAACGAGGATGATCAGACTTTAGCGTTGTTAATTCGTCGTTTAGTACCGAATATTCGTCAAAAAGTTGAGTAATTTTTGATAAACGGAGTTTAGCGTTTATAGGGTCGCAGGCAGGATTATCTAGATACACGCTTGTATCAGCGATTAGGGTTTCCAAAGAAATCCCCTGCTGACTAATGTGCGCTATGCGCTTTTGCTTGTTCATGGATCCGTCCATTTTTTTATTTATTTTTCAGGAAATTAATTAATAATTAATTGGTTGGGATTAAAATTCTAGCCAGTTCCCTAACCAGCGCTGCCCCGGGTGGTCGCAACGCAAGCGAGAAAGCAATACCTATGCTTAAAATGGGGTATCGTGTGGCGAGAATATATGAGCTTTCAAATTTTCCTAAATGCAGTTTTATCAACCTTGATTCTTTTTGAAAATTGAAATACTCTTTAAACATGGGATTAAACACATGAGAAAATCAGCAGATTTATCCGAATGATTTTTGAGAAACAAACAAATCTAACCAATAAAACAAGATGAATGGTTTAAATGCACAATAAGCTCAATCGGTAGAACCAATTAAGGCGAAATGAATGTTTAAGCCCATTATCCCAATTGGTAAAGCTACTTAGTAATCATAATTCCCTTGAAACCTGATAAATGCACGAGAACACCATTAAAAAGAAATTTTTTAATTTAATTAATTTATTTAAATTCTTCCAAGCGCGAGAGAACACGACTATATGAGAAGAGATATCTCAGAAAAACGCTTTGATTAGTTTTCGAAAAATAATTCACTGTTAATCAATTTTTAAATTATTGAAAGAACCGAAAAGCTATTGATCTTTTATAAATTAAATCGATAAACTTAGTTAAAAACACTTTAAGTTGGTTTCAAAAAACAACTGCATCGATTGTTCATTGTTTCGTAAAAAACTGACACTCAGATTTAAGAAGGTAATAATTGTTGAAAAACATTAAGAATTATCTGATCATTATTTGTTAAAGAAATTTAAATTCGACGAAACATCTTAGAAATTCCACCACGTGGTCTTTCTTTGTTCATTTTTCAAACCCGAATATCGGAATAAATACTGTTTGTAATGCTAAACACTCAAATTAAAATGTGCCAATAAATGTTGACAAGTAATAAAATTATCCCCTAATTTATTTGCTGAATTTTAAAATCGAGAAAACACGCCGGAAAATCCAACACGTGGTTCTCCTTTGTCCGAGACAAGAGGTTATGTGTATTGCGCACAGATTACATAATCTTTTCAAAGGGCCAATAAATCACAAATAAAAAGAAAGAATATCAATTAAGAAACAACAAGAACTAACTTGATTCAGTAGATTTCCAAAGCCGGCCGGGTGATGAGGTGATCCTTTCTTGGGAGCGACAACGGCGAATGGAAACGGCAATGCCAGGTTGATGTTCCTGCGAAAGCTACGAAGGCTCAAGACAAAGTGGCGTGGTCGCGGATCTTTGTCTCTGGCTGATAGAAGTGGGGATGAGTGCGAAAGATGGCCGCCCAGGCGAACGGCGCCCGACCTCGATTGACTCCCCTCTCCTTTCTCTGGTTACCAGCAAAAGTCGTGTTTCGCGCGCGAATGGTTGCGCCGAAATTTTCCACCACGTGATGACGCCGATGATAATTTTTGAAATTGTTCGAGAATAAATTGCTTTAATGTTCTTTCAGATTTGAGAGACATCAGATCTCTCTGGGGGCACCATGTTTTGTTGCGAATCAACTTGCCATGGGTGGCTCGGTTACTTAGTTTCAATCGAAAATAAATACCTTAGCTAATGTAAGCTATTAAATTAAAGAGAGGATAAAAGGTAATAAAAGCACATGTTATGGGAAAAAGCCTTATGGCACAAAAAACCCAGATTTATTCAAACGATTATGAATACGATACAGAAGCTATGTATGGATAAAAGTGAATTTCAAGAAGAACTATAATTTAACAAATACCTGGCATTGCAAAATGAATTCACCGCGATAAATATCGGTCATTTACGGGGGAGCAAATAACGCGAGGTTGGCGTCGCCACGTGGTTCGAGAACATGTGCTACAATGCCGAAATTCGATAGATCAACAAACGAGAAAAATCAGCTTCGGTGCTAAGAATGTGATTGGTTTTGGTGTGAGACGTTTTGTCTGCACCGGATTGGTTTCAGTACCAATGGTACTGTTGAATTTCCGTAGGGAATTTTTCCCGTAAGGAATTCACCCTTTATTCCGACATTTCTGTCGAATAAAGGGGAAGAGGTTTCGTGTGATACCCGATCGATACATTGTTACGCAACAGAGAATGAATCAATGATAAAACGAGTAAATACAAAATCAGAAAAAAGGATGTATCGTATAAATCCTGTGGGTCGCGCCGCTTCGGAGATCTACACTACACTTTTTGCTACGATCGATCGCAGATAACTGGTGACTCGCCAACGTCGCTAGCGAACCCGTACGCCGCTCCATCCCTTCTCTACCCACTTCTCGCCGTTCGTTCGGCCAATAGACAAAGAGCTTTAGCTCTCGCGAATGAAATTAAAATATTATACGTTACTTTACAACGTAACATGTTTCAGCATTCGTCTCGTCAAATCAGAGGCCGGACGAGGAGGGCTTTTACCCTGGTTGTGGAACGAACTCGCTGATCAACAATTTTTAATAATTAAATGTTCAAAATTTAAGAATTTTCGCGCAAAAATTATCCCGGATCATTACACAGTTGCATAATACCTTGAAAAGGTGGAGTGGACCTTGATTGAAAATTTAACTGCCTTCTGAAAAATTTGTCTTTTTGGCTTAAAAGTTTATCTTGGTAGGTTAAAAAATAAGCTATTTGGTGAAAAACGCAACTATTTTGTTTTAAATTTAATTATTTTTTGGAAAAATTAACTATTTTATTAAATTTAAGTTCTCTGTAAAAAATTGAACTATTTTGCTTGAAAATTCGACCATTTGTTTCCATTTTAATTCTTTTGCTTAAAAATTCGATCATTTGGTTGAAAATATATTTTTGTAGGTTGAAAATTCTGTTAGGATTCTTTATTTATTTTTTAATCCTTGTGAGCGTTTTTTTATTCCCAACCTTTCTTAGGTCCGCTTGTTTTTGTTCAGTCTACAAGCTATTTTTAGCCTGCGAGCAAAGAAACGTTTTTTAATAAAATCATAAAAAATTAGTGGAATGGAATAAGAAATGTGGACTGCAGCCCGGCAGTTGATAAGATCTACCTCACCTACTGTTGGTCAAAACTTACCTCCCCACTAAATCTTTCGTTCCCTCTTTATTAATACTTTTTAACTTTGCAGTTTAGTTTTTTATTGAGCTACAGTCAACATTTCATATTTTGTTTTACTCATTTTTTATAATTTTCTTTAAAAACCTTACTTTGCTTAATTTGAGTTCGAATTTCACAGGCACTAATATATAATTGCTAGCGCCTCCTATAGGGAGAAAAAATCGGATTCAGGGACAAGTTTTGAGGTCCGGATTTGAGAACTGTTATTTAGGAATCGGGATCCACGATGAATATTTCCAGATTTTTTTCCGACTGAGTCGGGACAGTTTCCTAAACTATAGGCAGCCACTGCAAGCTACCACTGTAGGCAGCACTCTCCTTCTATATAAAGCGGTAAGCGCACAGTACACTTCTAGCGAAATTAATTCTGGATCTGATTTGCTCGAAATATAGGTTCTTGCTATTTTGAAGAAACAGATTTTTGGACTATTATTTTCATAAAGCATTCTATATTGGTCCCTATTTATGTAAAATGTTTCGAATGAGGCCTAATCAACTCGGGATTTAATAAATTTCCTAATGGTATTTCGTGAATTTTTCTTGTTGAATTTTTTGCAGAGATAATCATTTTCTAAGTCTAGACTATTTATAATCCGACTTTTGTAAGGAAGCACATAATTTTTACTGGCAGTGTACGTCCATACGACTTGGCTCTAGCTGGAGTTCGAGTCCAGTCACATGCGTTCTTTTTCTACTTTAGTGATTGAATCAACAAAACGAAATTTAAGACGTCAGTAGAAACAATTTTTTATATACTTATGTTTTTCTTTAGGAATAGGTAAAAATCGTAAAAATATGACATCATTTTAATATGTATATATATTTATATATTTATATATATTCAGTTATATTTATATATATTGTATGTATATATAGATTACTGCGGCGCTACCCCGTAGTCAATTCCGATCATGTGTGGATCAGGATCGTTCATTATCGCCCTTAATTGGTAATACTTCACGTTCAAGCCATCAGGCTGTGTATATCCGTGGGTCATCAAGTAATCCTTATATTCAAAATAACTTGGAACTATATTACTTTTTTTCAATCGCATGACGTATCGGCCGGTATGGCCATTATAATAAACACCAGCTGGTCTTCCTAGTACGTTGAAGTCCTGAAATGCTGGTATAATGACTTCAGCTTTGTAAACATAAAAAAAAGATTCGCGATTAAAAAAGAGGCTTAAAATGAATCGCAAAATTGAAAACTAAACAAACCAATGTTGATATGTGGGCGCAAGCAGCGCACCCTTAATTCTGCATTTCACATAGGGAGGTATGAATAATTAAATTGGCTAACTGCTGTATACACAATTACACAAATTTGATATTACTTCACGCGAGCAACTATTAATCTAAAGGACTGCACAATAATTAATTAAGGGATATAATAATATTTCAAAGATTTCAAGGGCTTTTCAGAAATTGAAACAAAATTGATGGTTTTACGAAGAATTTCCTAAAATTCATAAGAGGTTTTGAAGATTTCATAGGATATTAAAGGTTTTAAGGTATTTTTGAACAATGAAAAGGTATTTCAAGGAATTAACAAAATTTTAGGGAAATGTTATGCAGTGATTTTAAGTGAATTTTAACGTAATCTAATATATACAGACAAATTCTAAACATCTTATAATATTTCTGTAAATTGCAAAGACATTCTCAAGAATAAAGGGACTTCTTCCTAGGTTTTTTTAGTTACAAGCTTCTATACTTTGTTCCTAGGAGAGGCAAATACTGCAATTCAGAAATTCAGAATGAAAGGTGTGCCGCTTTCTCCCACACAATCAGGGCAGCCAATAGTTGGTTAATAATACTGAGCCAAGCCTTGCATTTTTCGGTTATTTGATGCCCAGATTCAGAAGAAATGCAGAAATTTTTAATTAAAAACTTGAATATTGCCATTTCAGGCCTCGGACTGACGACATTATTAACATTTTTGAAACGATGCAACTGTCTTACCACTTTAACCAAAAGGATGACCCTAATGCTTCTATTTTCTCAAATTAATATTAAGCGCATGTGATACTTCAATCGGGGTCAGTTCCCCCGGGTTTTTGTCCACAAAACTTAAAATTTGTAAAAACTGAATTCGGAGATGCTATAAAATAGAATAACGGACGTCCCCGAACTCTTTTTTTTTTAAGGGATAAAAGCAAAAAAAATATATATTCTGCTAAATAAAATTTTTCTGTATATGCACTATTTTGGGGTTAGGATCGGTTGTCAAGTCTCTGTCATTCCGATAATGGTGGTATCTGTTGTACCGAGTGGCATAGAGGGCGTCCTAACGAGCATAAATTAAATTATTTATGAAATCTATTTTTTGGATTGCCTACAAACAAGCTTAGTTCCGGGACATTAGTTACTATGTTTTACCACTTGTCCTAAGTTTTCGACCAAAAATATTGTGTAGTTTGGAAGTAAAGCTGCGGGGATAATTGTAACACACATAACCTCAAAATACACACATATTAATCAAATTTGGCAAAATGAATTTTTTTAATGATTCCACAACAGAAGAGTTCGGGGACGACCGTTAGCATGTTCGCTATCATCCCCCAAATTTTTAAGGAAAAATCTTTATTATTGTAGGAGAGAAGCCGGGAGAACCTAACACTGCTAAAATCGATCATTGTTTATGTATCACATGCCCTTAAGAAGGAGCATTTCGGCAGCATTCATAATAACAAAATAGAAATATTGGCGCCATATTCAAAAAGTATCAGAATGCACTGATACATTTTGTGCACAAATTATTATAATGTGGACAATAAACAATAAGAATATTATTAAAGAACTTTTGAACGCACAATGATCAACAAATTAACCCTTGAAACTTGAAATACGAAAATATATTTCAACTACCCTTAAAAGCAACCTCTTTATCAATATAACAAAGGCTATCTGATATCCTTCTAGTGGAAGCTTGCAAAAAAATAAAATATTCAAAATAATTCATCCCAAAGCCTTCAGAATACATTCCTCAATACACCCTGAATGAGAATATATATAAAAGAGTTCCGAAAGCGACCCCTCACTTCAATTATGAAGGCTTCATGATATAACCTTAGTTAAAACCTTAAATAAAATTAAATGCAATTCATAACTGTGTCTTCAGAGAGAGTGCATACGCGGAGAACTATTATTCTACATCGCACCATGCCACACATATGCGAATTCGTTGTACAGTCCTCATTTCGTATAAGCGGCTACTTTCAGAACTGAAAATATGCTGATAAAACGCATAAATCATGCATCTAATAATAATTTATTTCAATAACACCTTAAAACAACCATTTACTGAAATTAGGAAGGCTATCTGATATAATTATAGTGGAAACTTCAAATAAAATTTAAAACTATAAAGAATTCATCGAACTTTCTTCCAAACAATTTCCTGAACGCACCGTTGAGTGCAGTATGTTCCAACAATCTCTGAAAGCCACCCATTACTTGAATAACTAAGGCCTCTCTAATTATTAATAAGGCATTACTAATTCAAGTGAAGGGTTGCTTTGAGAGGTTTTTTAAATACATGTTTGGTCAGAGTGCATTGAAAGATGCTTTTTAATGGGATTTTCGTGAATTGATTTTAATTCACAATTATATTTAAAGCTTTAACCGCAGTTTCATCAAATAATCTTCCTAATTCCACTAAGGTTTGCATTTAGAAGCTGTTGTGAAGAAAAGTCTTCTGGGGGCATTGTGATGAATGGTTTTGAATTTCATATTTCATTTGAAGCTTCAGCTTAAATCAAATCAGATACCC
>CAKNWT010284758.1:0-14598 GCA_932066315.1 Andricus coriarius | reverse complement strand
AATAAAAAGTGAATAACTTTAGATGATATTATCATGATTGAAAGATAACGTTTAGATCTTCAGAAATGAAAAATGAATATTATATGCGACATTGCTTCTGAATTTTATCGATCAAACATAAACTTAGACAATATTTATTCCTATCGAATATCAGTTATTAGGAAAAATGTTTACTAAGGGGGAGACTGCAACCTTTTCCGGGAACTATTGACTTCCGAAATTATAAACCTCTTGCAATAGCAATGAAACAATTTTTTTCTACAGGTCGAAATTTAAAAAAATATTTTTAAGCTTCATTTATAAACATTATTATTTATTTTTTCAAACAATTATTATGATCAGAAATTAACCGAGGCGATGAATCTCGTATTTCTAGCTTCGCCAACATTTCCATTCCACTCGTAAACATCTTTTATGATTACTCAGCAAAAATGTAACAGTTATTCGTGTCCTTGGTCCAGATTTAAAGAGTATGATGTGCTCCTGATTCTCTACACCCAAAAAGATTTTAGGAGCAGTCTACTCGATTTGGCGATGAGCTGCATGTAAGATTTTTAAACAATGATTTTTCTGGACAATCCATGGATTTTGAAGCTACATATTTTTTTCAGCATCTAATAAAATAAGTTCAACGCATAGGCGTATTGAACGCCAGCATCTAAGCTTTCAAACGGTTTTTATTCTAATAACGTAAAATTATTTTATAAAAAATAATATCTTGCCACATAAGATAGTTGAAAAGTTGTTTTAACTTTTTTCAGATGTGGCTATGGGGTTCGTTTCTTCATTAAGTTTGAATTCTGTAGGTAGAGAGTAATGGTAAAGACTATCGACTGCTAGGCGATAGATTTAAGTATAGATGTAGGTTCGAAACCCCGTAGCGTTAGAAACTTTATTTGTAAAATAATGTTATAAAATTTAATTTATATATCAATTCTAAGCAGGACCATCAAAATTTGTAGACAAAATACTCGCAATCAATTATAATTGATTTTTTTAAAAACCTTTTTTGTTATAGATTTAGAGTATAGCAATAGTGAATGTTAAAATTAAACAAAAAGTTTGAAATGTACACTTTTGTAATAATAAATAATATTCGGACGATATGCAGTCGTATGATGATAAGCGGATTTTTATAAAAAACAATTTAATGATTCTTTATCATTTTTGAAATTAACTCCAGCATTTTTGTACGCCAGTGGTTGGCCAGTACTGAACGCATCATTTTAAATGTTACGTGTTGCAGTCCGTTAACGCGTTATTGCCCTTCAAGCACACTCATGACGTGTTTACTTTTTCTTCAAATTGAAGGTAAAAACCTTGAAAGCTGTGATTTTTCTTTCATCTTCGATTATAATATTTCCAAGATGTGACTTTTCATAAACATTGTGCTTCAGTTCACAACTGATGATTTGAAAATTGCAAAATAAAGCACACGTGTTTTATTATTTTATGGTTTGTTATTTATTTCACACTGATTTTTCTTTATAGTTTTAGATGCTTTAAAGAACTTTCCTTTTGACCTATTTACGTTGTTACATATATGTTGTAACAAGACAAAATTTTGAGCATCCTTATTTAAATTATTATTGAATGTTTAAAGCGACTAGGATTAATTCGTAGGTTATTTCTTTTTTGTTATTTATGACCTTGCCTCATCAGCTTTTTCAGGGAGGGACAACGAGGGATTTCGGAATTCTGTAAGGCCTTCAGAAAACTGGGATTTGCTCGCTTTCGCCATCAAAATTAAGAATCGAGATTGGTATTTGAATCTGGTTCCCGCATTTCCGTTTGCTGTCTCCAATAGTCCCGGAAAATGAAATTTTTATTTTCAAATAATATTTTTCACGATTAAAACAAAAAGCATGTGTGTTATCAATAAAGTTGTGCAAACAAATTTTTTACACATTTTTTAAATGAACAATTCTAGGCTCTATACTTTATCTCATATTCAATGGTTTGGCCGACAAATATTATTTTTGATTTTTTAAAACGCTGTTTCGATTGATAAACTAGAACTGGTGCTCAGACAGAGACCAAAGTAAAAAATCGTTACTTCTCAACAAATGAGTCTAAAAACATCAAATTTTGATGAAATCGGCGATACTCAATTTCCACATAAAATCTATACCTTCTATTTTAGATAAGAATGGTATAATTATAATAATCATAATGTTCATAATATTTTTATTGCTATTTTTACGATAAAAAGAACGCTACGCCTCCTATCAACAAGTGATCAATAGCAAATTTATAGATCTTTTTTGAATGCACAATTTTTTTTATCTTTCTTCGTGTGTTGTATATTTTAACAGCAAAATTGAGTTTTTGATTACGCACTATTTTTGTTGTACGATGAATATTCGAATTTTTTATTTTTCAAGAAAATTCAAAAAGTTGTTATGATAATATTGTGGCGTGTTCAAAAAGCAATGTTTTTCTCTTTTTGACTTTTTTTAATATCTTACGTTGTTTGGTTTAAGCTTGTAGTTTGTTTTTCTGAATTTTGTGAATGCTATAACTCTGCTAATTTCCTTTTTATCAGAAAAGTAATTAGGATACATTTTTGGTCTTTTTTACTTATCCTTACAAACGTAAATAGAATTTTCAAATCTTAAAAAAAAGTAGTCCTAAAAAATTTGAAAATCCTTAAACTTTGTGCGTTTCCATCCAAAATAGCTGGCTGAAGAACTTGACCTTCAGCCTGGGAAACTAAAAGAGTGTACCAATGGCCAATCCAATCTGTCAATTCTTTAAGAAGTTATCGTGTTGAAAGACTAAAAATCTACCTACATACATACACACATACAGACAGAGGGTCAAATTTTACACAAATCTAATACCTTCTCTGATGTGAAGGTAAAAAATGAATCCTCTTTTTCTTGTTACAGAATGCAGTTCACAGTCTGACGAGATTCCTCATAGCAAACGTAATCTTGGTCCTTCTTCTTCCTCTAATGATGGCAAACAACATTCGCCTGAGCGGACTTTTACAGAGGACCCTTCTTTTCGTGCCAGGTCAAGGTCTCCTGCTAGCAGGCCTCCTTTTAAATTACTTGGATATACACTTGGAGAGCTTGGTTATATTCGGCTTGTTCCCCGCACAAATCAGAACCTTCGATTTGAATTTCGAAGATACACTTTTGCAGCTGGTACATCAATTTGTTGGAGAACAGATGGAAAGCACTATAGTCCCGTGCCAACCCAAGAGCATATTGTATTATCAGCATCCAATGGTGACATTTTTGCAATATTGGCGGATAGCGGGTTTCTTCGTGGAATATATAGAAGGGACAGAAATCATTCGAGAATAAAAATAAATATGATCAGTCGAGCAGTTAATAATTTGACTCCAGATGAAATTAGGGATTGTCCATTAGGCCACAACCACCCAATCTTCCCACACAGTTTTATTAAAGATTTTGAAAGTTTCGATTCACTACAGTACGAACGAAATGCAAGTGGCGAATGTATTCTTGGTTCTTCTTCTTCTTCTCCCAGACAACAATCACTTGACCGGTCTTCTAATCAGGAGCCTCTTGTTCATGAGAGATCCATGTCTCCACCGGGCAGGCCTCCTTCTCATGAAGTACTTGGACATGCACTTACAAAACTTGGATATGTTCGGCTTATTCCCCAGACAAATCCAAACCGGCAATTCGAGTTTCGTAGATACGTTTTTCCTGCCAATAAAAGAATTCGCTTAATGTTTGAACGTAGTAAATATGTGTCAGTGCCAACCGGAGAACATATTGTATTATCAACTTCCAGTGGTGACGTTTTTGCAATATTGGAATATAGTGGGATTCTTCGTGGAATGTATAGGTGGGACTTACAATATGTGAGAATAAAAGTAAACATGATAAGCGGTGCAGTTGAAAAAATGACTGCAGAAGATATGAGTGAATGCCATGTAGGCCACCAGTACCCCATCTTCCCACGTTGGTTTTATGAAGCTATTTCAAATGAAGATTCTCTGCAGTATTTGTATCAATAATTCAATAGAAAAAATATACACTAAAGTATAATATTCTTTGCAATCAGTAGTCGGAACAAAATTAAATTAGTAGATTTAAATGGCAACGTATTATAGTTATCAAGGCTTCACTACTTTTATCTGTTGTTAATCCCCATAACGAAAATTCTAAAAGGAAGAGAGAAAAATCAAACCAACATTTCTGATTCAATTTCGATCTCAAAAAAGTACTTTTGATTTCTTTTTACATATAAATATTTCGATTGCTCATGATTTTTTGTACCGACAGCGAAATTAAAAGACACTTTTTAACTTTCGAAGACATTAATTGAGGGTCTGGATACAATAACGGGACGAGCGCTCGGAAACGCGAAAAAGTATTGTCCATACGTCTTATGATTTCCAAATTTTAAAGTTAAAAAAATGAAATTAAAAAAAATATGTGCTAGTACAGAATGACAAGGCGGTTCTTTTTTCTATTCAAAGTTTTTCTTTCCGATGTATATTTTTAATACTATAATTGAAAAAAGGATGCAAAAATTTCGCCCAATTCAATTATTTTTTAAAACATAAGTCGTCTCCACGCAGACAAATATTATTGAAACTATTTGAAATTTGGAACAGATACACATTATACCCTAGCGATGCCTACAAAATAAAGAAAAAAGTTAAAAATCCCAATTGTTTAATGACAATTAATTGTAAATGGAGACCTGACGGTAAGCACGTTTTTTGAGCTTCGGCGAAGAAAAGTATCGAGGGAACTTTAGAGTTGAAACAACTTCCAGTGAGACATTTGTTCCTTACTATCGGAGGAAGATGTTTGGGAATTTTTAGATCGATTCATTGAAAATTGGCGGAAATATCCATTTTGTAAAAAAGCACGCAACGTCGCCTACGGCAAACAATTTGTATTTTATGAGACAGCACAAAAATCATAATTAGCGCGAAAAAAATCGCAAACCCCGATTTATCACTCATGGGGTTTGTTTGGGACCCTATAAAACAGACTTGTGGGGGGTGATCTTTAAAAAATAATCATTCATTTGTATTCTTTAACTAATTGTAAGCAGAAAAGTTGAGTTGTAATATAAGCATAAGCAGATTTAGAAATAATAAAAGTAGTATATAATTTTAATGTTCCTATGATAAAATTGCGAACCAAATGTGTGATAAATTGTTTAACTATTTGATTTAAAATATTCCACCGAAATTTATAATTTTATAGATTTTACAAAATATTAAAATCCCTGATAAGTAATAATCTGTGAAGAAAAAGTTACTACATTTGTGATATAGCATAAAAAGGTTTACAAAAAATAAAAGGTGTATTTAATTTTATTTTTCCTGTGTTAAAAGGTCGAAAAAAATGTATGATAATTTAATCAGAAATATTTATAAGCAGTTGTAACAATATGTTTTGTAATTGAGGAATAAGCAACTTGCGAAGCCCGAATTTTCCTCTTTTCAGTTATTTTATAATTCACTGAAAACAACGAAATGTCAAAAAATATAAAGCAGTCGATTTTCTATTAATTCGGGGAAAGGGCAGATTTTTTTCATGTTTAATTTTGAAAAGATGAATCGATCTAAAAATGTCCAAAAATCTTCCTCCGATAGTAAGGAACAAATGTTTCACTCAAAAAACGTGCTTACCGTCAGGTCTCCATGTACAATTAATTATTATTAAACAATTGGGATTTTTAACTTTTTTCTTTATTTTGTAGGCATCGCTAGAGTATAATGTGTATGTGTTCCAAATTTCAAATAGTTTCAATAATATTTTTCTGCCTGGAGACGATTTATGTTTTAAAAAATAATTGAATTGCGCGAAATTTTTGCATCCCTTTTTCAATTATAGTATTAAAAATATACATCGGAAAGAAAAACTTTGAATAGAAAAAAGTTCCGTCTTGTCATTCTGTACTAGCACATATTTTTTTTAATTTAATTTTTTTAACTTTAAAATTTGGAAATCATAAGACGTTTGGACAATACTTTTTCGCGTTTTCGAGCGCTCGTCCCGTTATTGTTTCCGGACCCTCAATTTTTTAGTCCAGTCGCGTAGCCTCATTATCCACGAGCAACGACAGACACCGTGGGGAGAAAACAAATAAAATATTTAACGATAACTTGTAGAAGGCACGACCTAATTGATTTTAGATTCTGTTTTCTTAGAAAATTTGTCTGCTTATTTTGCAACTGACATATGCAATGGATTTTTAAATTGTCATTGTTTAAAATTTTATGAGAATGCAAATAATTAATAAATGTTGATTCTTTCCTTGTCCGTCTATCATTTGGTAATCAACTTTCCTGCTCTCATTATCTTTTGGATGCAATGCGCAGGTGTGTGTACAAGCAAGAACTGAAGTAATCATGAAAAATAAATAATGAAATAAAATTGCTTCCTTCATCGATAAGGTGTCTTTCAAGTGATTCACAAAGATTTCGTATAATTTCTCGCGATTTCAGAAATTTTAAAAGAACTGTGATTTGTTGATTGTGAATTCTCATTTGTTGCAAATCCTTTGGCTTCAAAGAACACATTCTCATCACGTATCTCATGCTCCGCACTCGATATTGTCCTAAAGGTGAACTTTTCTTCATTAAATCCTGAGCATTAATAATTGAAGACCAGAATCCTAAACTTTTAATATTTTTAACATAGAATATTTTGTAAGCGGAATAAAATAATGTCAAATTACAATTAAAAAATTTCAAATTCATTCTGCCTGACAGTTATTTTAAGATAGAAAAATTCGCTGAGTTTAACAAGATTTTTTTTTCTAAATCCCTGACCTTTCCTTGATCAATAGGATTTTCTGAATATTTTCGAATTGTTGTTGTCTAGGTTCGTTTTTCACTCACCAGGTTTTTTTGGTGCCTGAGATTAAAATCACTCGAACCCTTCCTTCCCTTGAGGTGTTATGTAATTTACGTATTTCCCGTAAGAAAAAGGACTTTTTTATACAGAATTTTTTATTCAGAATCTGCTACATAAGGTAAATCGAATTAAAACTCAATATTTCTATTAACAATTAGCCATAAAGTACGAATAAAATATTACTTTTTAAATATCAACCCAATAAGACTGATTTATAGGGTCCCATTAAAACCCCCATAAGTGAATAAATGGGTTTTGGGAGTTTTTTATGCTAATTATGATTTTGTTTTTATTTATTTCTTAATGCAGATTGTTTCTAGCGCATGAAATCATTTTCGCACTAGTGATTAGATGTTTACGTCAATTGTTTAAGAAATTCATCATTGTTTTTAGGAAGTTTCTCTTAGAAAAGAGTTAGAAAGTCGTTGTTTTTTTTAGAATTGTTCCACTTTTTGTGCAATTTGCAATTATAGTTAGATAACAGTTAATTGAAGTTAACAAAAATGATTTTTTGAATAAATTATTATCGTTTATAGCTATTTCTTCTATATTAATACTAGAGATTTGCGTTTTTTTCTGAAATTTTTTAACTTTTTGTCCATTTTTCAATTAGAGTGTTGTAATACTTCACTCGAGAGAAATAATTGTTTAAAAAATTAACTGTTATTGATAATAATATTCTCTTCGCTTAATGGTAGAAGGTTGCGGTTTTTCTGAAATTTTAAACTATTTTTCTATTTTTCACACGGAGTGACTTAATACTTAATTTAATTCAGCAAAATTATTGTTTAAAGAAATTATAATTTTCTCTGAACCCTCTCTTTACTTTTCACTTAGTGAGGTAACAACTGATGCAAGTTAACGAAAATAGTTTTTCAAACAATTTATTATTATTTATAACTATCTTCTCTTGGATAAGTGCTAGAAATCTGCGGTTTTTTTCTAAAAAGCCCTGTACTTAGGCCCATACTTAAATCTGGGTTAAAACGTAGGTTCATGTCCGTAGACATTCCGCTGGTACTTTTTTTAATTCTGCTTTTGAAAATTGGGGTTTTGACACAACAGAAAAAAATAATTGGATTTTCTTAAGAATTTCTTAACAGTGTGGCTATGAAACACATCTATTTATTCTGTTCAGTCCG
This sequence comes from Andricus coriarius, assembly GCA_932066315.1. Classification (NCBI taxonomy): domain Eukaryota; kingdom Metazoa; phylum Arthropoda; class Insecta; order Hymenoptera; family Cynipidae; genus Andricus; species Andricus coriarius. Next base: position 6,593 of record CAKNWT010284758.1, on the reverse strand, counting down.
AAAATGTTTATTAACATCTCGGATATCAAAAGATATAAAAACTGTTAAGCCGCCTCGCAAGCATGACCGTTAATTCGCAGTTTCAAGATGAAGCATTCTTATATCCTTGGCGATTAATGTCAGTTGCGAAAAGGGTAGCAACCAGCGCTGCACACCGCCCAAATGCGGAACTAATGCTCTTATTTGGGCTGCGTATATTTTACATATTGCGCGCTGCTTTCTTTTAAAAAATCATTTTTTTATGTTTTAACAGAATTTTGACTGAAATCAAGTGTATGTTGGTTTTATTATAAAAGTATAACAGGGTAGGCATCTTTTCGAATCTCACCTGTTGCTGTAGCTCGATGTCCTTTACGCACTTTTGTTATGCGCATACTTTTATTTTCAATTCAAGGTAAAAACCTTGAAAATTTTAATTTTTTTCTCTTGTGGTTAGAATAATTGATTTGATTTGGGCAGTTCGAATGGAATTTTCCAATTATATTTATAGATCTTTTTGAGATCAACAATTTTATCCGTTGTATTTCATCTTATATTACATAGTTTAAATGAAAAACAGAATTTTTTACTTTTGAAAACGCTTTTTCGATTGATCAACTAGAACCGGTGGACAAAAATGGCTGGCTAACAAAATCTTCCTTCCCGTTTAGACATTAAAAAGCATACCAAAGGAAAAACGAATAGACTCATTTCTTAAAATGCCGGCGTGTAGATACACGACAAAGACAGACATGAACCAACGTAAAAATCAATTCTTCTTAATTAATGAGTCCAAAACGTCGAATTTTGATGAGATCGGCGATACTCGATTACCACATAAAACCAATACCTTTCATTTGAAGTACGCATGTCATAATTATAATGATCATAATGAAAAATGTAAAACGAAATCATGATATGTGAAGGAAAATTGTAATACTAATAACGTCGTTATCTCACGTATGTGTGAGATAGCGGCTAATTATGTATATATTTGTTCTCTGATGATGCAATGGAATATTCCTAAGATACAGTTGTTAACCAAATTATCCACTAAAGGATTAATCATTTCCTTCTCTACTTTGCGAAAATGAGGCTGGTCTATACATACGTCTGCACCTTGCTGGTGAATATAATAATATAATGAATCTATAATTCTTAGTATATTTTATATAATACATGCATGAATAGGAATATTTCTCAGGCATGTAAAGCTAACTCAAATTCCTTCTTTCCGGCGCATAGTCATATGTTAGCCATTTGTATATTTACACTGTAAAAATTGAGATTTCTTTTTTTACAGTGTCATCATTTTCGCGTTCTTTTTTGAACATGATAACATACATGGCCATTACATGCCTACGAACCTAAAACTCGGTAATCAAGGTCGGTTTCTACAACTCGCACTGAAAAAATACACACATCAATAATTTCCCTCTCAGATAATAGATTTAATTCTTTCACGTTGATTCATTATAATAAATTTGAAGGAGGTTTTTCGGGTTTCAATCGTGTGCAAAGCTACAAATCTTGCCGACGTTTTGTGAACATCGCAGTTCACTTCTTCAGTGCTAGCCTGAAAATGGCAATTTGTTTTACTTCAATTTGAAGATTATTTTAATTAATGGAGCTAATAATGTAAGAAGTGATTATCCCGGCTATGGATGGAGATTTCAAGCTGAACTCTAGCTTAAAAGAAGCTTCGCGATTCAGAGGTTTCATCTCAAACGTTGAATGGTTAATAAAAATTATTAAAGTGCGAAATAAAATCGTCGGAATAATTACGATCTTAATGAGTTTAAATACTGGAAAACTCGTATTGAAAAGACTTCCCTTCTCAGCATTGTCAGATTTAAGCGTGAAAGAGATCCCTATAAAAAAAAGAGTTTACGGAAGCTTCATCCTTTTTTTGGAAAGGATCTCTGTTACCGATGCGATCCTTTGTTTATCAACTTGAACCTTGCATTCTACCTGACCCGACTAAAATGAGAAAGCTTCGGTGATGAGGGGACTGGAGGGCATGGCAGTTGCCCTTTTGCTTTCATGCGGCCTGAAGCTTTGGGGAGCCTTTTCGAAGGGAATTTACGCAAGTGGTTTGTTTCGTTCTGAGTGTTGATGTTCTCGTCCAGTTGGACCAGATCCGGTTTGAATCTTATGCTTATTGAAGTGCTGATGTACTCGTCTGGTTTGGACTGATCCGGTTTGAATATTATAATTATTAAAGTACTGATGCACTCGTCCGGTTTGGACTGACCCGGTTTGAGTCTTGTGCTTGTTTGAGATGTTGAGGTGCTTGTGCTTCGTTAAAGTGTTAACGCTTCGGTCCTGTTTGAGTGAATCCAGTGTGTATCATTTATTTAATGAAGCAATATTATTAAGATCAGTTTGGCTCCTGCCCGGGCTTTTTGCCCCTAGTGGACTCATTGACGGCCATTCTCCTATCTGGCCTCGGTTGTGTGGTCGAACATGGGTGGGGGTGCTCTCAGGTAAAGGAGCCTGGATTCCCCCCTTTCTTTCGGTCGGCAACAATATCTTTCACATAAACTTTTTCTAAACTTCTGGTAACAATTCTTGAACGTGTGGAGGACTTCGAAGTCGACGTAGTGAAAGTTGAGGGTCATTTCTCCACTTTTTTCACACATTTTCTGTCACTAAAAAGTCAGAAAATTTATTCCAAAAATCAAGCTTACATTGGTTTATACTATAATGTTAAAGAATATTTCTGACTTTGACTTAAAATTCTGCGATATTTTCTCGAAGAGTATTAAAGCTCCAAAAATAGGTGTCAGGACTTTCGAATCCGACTTTAGTCAGACGGGGGCTTCAAAAAGAGGCCATTCTGACAGCAGCAAACCGATTGAAATCAATGAACAGAAGCAGATGCGGCTGAGAGTTCGAACAGCCTCTTATAGCCAGGCTGTCCAAGCTCACGTGGAAGTACTCAATAACCAGAATCGATGACGGCCAAGCCAATGCAATTAAAGCGGCCATAAAGAATGAAATCGTTGGCATGCAAGCTGAAGGAATTATGCCAAGATTTGAACATTGCCGCCTCAAAAATAATACTTTCATCGTCACCTGTTCGGAAAAGTATTATTGAAGCTGTTGGCGGGTTACAACATGGGGTGCGCGATAAGATCATATTGATCGACAGCCAAGACCTCCTAATGCCACTAAAGCTGCTGGCTTGGGTTTATACTGAATCCGTAAAACAAGCAGCACTTAAAACGAGTGCAATCAAACAGTCAACCATGAAAACAAGATGATGAAATGTCATCGATGTCAAGGCAAGTAGTAAAGCTACCCAGCTTGCAATAACAGCAGAGCCAAGAGCGGTTGAGAATCTCAAGAAAATAGATTGCAGGCATCACTACGGGTTGGAGAGGATCAATATAAAAATCCTTTTAAAAACCAAAGTTACACCAGTAGACAGAGCTCCCGACTGTCTTCGGAAAAGGTAGATAACAAAACTTAAAGTTCAAATATACACTAGATGTCCCCTTCCAGTCTGGATTTCATCCAAATAAGCCTTCCTCATACGAAAGGAGCCTCTGCTATCTCATGCAGACACTTGACAGCGGAACAAACGGCTTTCGCCTAATAACAATAACCTTGGGCTTGCAAGACGAGAGTTAGATAATTAAGTAATAAGAGCGGATCAGTCACTTATGTTAGTTTCGTAGAAACTCCTAGAGCAGCACTTTATTTTAGAAGCGATATTGAATTTATTGAATTGCCAAGGTTCTTTTATAGAGACTTGTTGCCAACAAAGACACAGCACCATTACGGGGGCAGGTGATTTGCTCAGCGTAAGCACCATTTTACTCCCAGATCCCACCATCTGAGAAATGGTGAAATCTGGACAACTGCTGTATTAAAAGATGGCCATTGCTTATCGGATATGATGCTAATGAACATAATTCGACTTGGGGTAGAACGGACATCAACCAACTACTGAATCAGTTGTACTATTCTTATTTTATTTATCATTCATTGTATATTATAATCAATTGTCGCCAACTAACTAATTTGACCTTATGCTCGATAAGTATTGACGGATTGGTCAAGGGATGTTATGTATCGTTGGATACGTCCCTATAGATTCATAGATAGACATGCTTCTCCTTGACATTCGATTTAAATAGTTTGCTGCGTACTGTACCGGGCAGGATCAAGTGTATCGAACAAATAGAATTTGCTGTCGAAATCGTACATAAGGAATAAACAAAGCATATGAAGACAATTGATCTTTTCGCATTAAGAAAATAGACAGGAATGCAGCCTGGTGAAAACTCAGATCAGTTTACCACCAAAGAAGACGAAGTTAAAACAAAATATATAAATTTACAACGACATTGTTGAATTTTTAACTAAAAATGATTAATTTTCAGTCAATAGTGGAATAGGTTAAATCGTAGTTGAAAAATTCATTTCCAACATATTAGTTAAACTTTCGATTAAAAAGGTGCACCTTCAATAAATTTATTAATTTTTAACACAGCAGTTTAACTTGAAACTTCGGAAAGTCAAATTTGTTGCCAATAAGTTGAAAAGGTCGCACGATTCTGCCCCTGTACCTGTTCTTGGACGGTTAACTGTTTATAAAAAATATTTATGAGATCAGCTCCAGACCGCTTTTAAAAGTGAACTAGGGTACGCATAATTTCAAATCTTACATGTTACAGTCGATTATTGCCCTTCGCGCGCACGCATTCCGTGTATACTTTTTCTTCAAATTCAAGGCAAACCCTTAAAAAGTGTAATTTTCCTTTCGTTTTAGGTTATAATCTTTTCAAAATGTGATTTTTCTCAAACATTGTGCCTCATTTCGCAGCTGATCATTAGAACAGTACAAAATAAAGCACCCGTTTTTTATCATTTTCTTGCTTGTGATTTGTTTCACATGTATGCTTCACATTATATCTTATATTACATAGTTTGGCAGAAACATGTAATTTTTATCCTTTAAAAAGCACTTTTAATTGTCGAACTAGAATTGATGGTTAAAAATGGCCAGCTAGAACGAAATTGTTCTTCCCCTTCAGGGATGAAAAAGTGTACCAAAGGAAACTCCGATCGGCTAATTTTGTTGAGGGATGTCGTGTAGAAGACAACAAAGCCATACAGAAACCGAAGTAAGAATCCTAACTTCTCAATAAGTGAGTCCAAAACCGTCGAATTTTGATAAATTCGGCGATACTAAATTTTCACATAAAATCCAATACCTTCTATTTGAGATAAGAATGGCATAATTATAATGATAAGATTATCTCACTTATATTTGAGATAACTGCTAATTATGTATATATTTGTACTCTAATGATGCAATGGAATATTCCTACGATACTGTTGTCAACCAATTTTTTCACTGAAGCATCCATCAGTTTCTTCTCTACTTTGCGAAAATGAGGTTGGTCTAAACATACATTTGCAATTTGGTGGTCATCCTTAATTCTATTGATAAATATAATAATATAATAGATCTATGACTCTTATTATATTTTATATAATACATGCTGGAATACTCATTTTTTACAGGCCAGGTTATAGTAATATATTGGCCATTTGTATGTTGACACTGTAGAAACTAGAGATTTCTTTTTTTCATAGTACACTCAAAAAAAATGGTTAGTTGTGAGAAGAAGCTCTTTATTAGTAGAGATGGTATTAGCTGCGACAACTACTTTCATGGTAAAAATGACTAACCAGTTTTTAGTGTTGCTGCACTAAATTAGTAAGTCATTTTTACCATCAAAGTAGTTGTCGCAGCTAATACCATCTCTAATAATAAAGAGCTTCTTGTCACAAGTAACGATTTTTTTCAGTGCAGTTGAGACCGTTTTTAATGAGTCTCATTGTAATACCTGAAACTAGCTCTAAAATAGTACTTTGTTTTTACAGTGTATGACATCAAAAATTATCACGTGATAAATATACATGGCCATTAGATGCCTACGAACTTGAACATTGGTTCTTAAGATCGGTTCCTTCGACTCGCACTAAAAACATACACTCATCAATAATGCCCCTCTTCACCCCCTTGGTACCTAATATACTATTTTCTAATTTCCCACCAAATAGTTGGACTTGCGAACAGAGAAATAATTTTAAAATTACTTTTTAACAATAATTACGGAATTATTATTCAAACAGTTATATTTTCAACCTGAAAAAACATTTCCTACCAAATAGTCGAATTTTTAAAAATTTCAAAAAATGGTTGTTGAAACATTTAACTAAAATGCATTACATTCTTTTCAAGGATAATAATAATTTCATATAACTTGTCTACATTGTTCTAAGAAAATTTCACCTACGGTGTACCAGTTATAAAATGTAATAAGTAAATTTTGAATAGTTATCTATATTAGAAAATGTATTAGCCTCGCGCTGCAACACTATTATATCAAATGTATATTACATTTATTTCCATACCTCGGCCTGGGATTACTTATTCAGATATTCGAAAATAAATTGAAAATTTTATTTGTCATCATTACTTTAATATTTGTTTCTTATTCTGCACTAAATTTTATTCTGATTTACCCTGAAAAATATATCATTTCAATAAATTTATATTATTACAAATAATAATATGCGTTGATATTGAAACA
>CAKNWT010284748.1:0-13400 GCA_932066315.1 Andricus coriarius | reverse complement strand
TCACTGTTTTGTTCATGTACAGTGCTAATGGTGATCGTGCACCCCCCATGCTGATGTTTCCTTACAAATCAGAAGTCCCAGAGAAAATTGTTAAAAATTGTCCAGAAGCTTGAGGTATCGGCCTCTCAGATAATGGGTGGATGACTTCTGAGTCATTCTATGAGTACATAACAAATATATTTTATCCATGGTTAGTGAAAGAAGGAACTGAGTTCCCCATTGTGTTATATTTAGATAATCATTCCTCCCACATAACTATGCCTCTGGTTACATTTTGTCGTGAAAAGGGTATTCAGTTGATTGGACTTGTTCCCAACTCAACCCACATAATGCAACCACTCAACATTAGTTTTTTCCACCCGTTCAAAGCAACTTGGAAGAAAGCTGTACCAAGATGGAAAAATTCTAAAAATGTTACCCGAATAAAAAAAGAAGATTTTCTATTGCTTTTACAGTTTGATTTAGATAATATGAAAGAAGAAAAGAATGCTGTTATCAGTGGATTCAAAGCTGCAGGCTTGTATCCTTTCGATCCTTCTGCTGTTGACTAAGGTAAATGTGCCAGTCTTCGTCAATGCATGGGTTGTCGGCAGATTGTGCAGTATTTTATATATAGTAAGCTGTTGCGTTCTTCGTTCTCAGCAGAAATGTAATTTTTTCATTGTGTGGACATCGTAGAATCGAATGCAAATGGCTTTGTGATGAGAAAAGTAAGTGACTTTAAGGGAAAATAACATTTTTTTGGGCCGTTCTTGCAGAGTGCTACAATCGAGTAAATTCTTAAGTCTTTGGTTAGAGTACCAGTCCGCAGAAAAAGTCTCGTAGACGGTGAAAGACACAAAAGATTACGTTAAGCCTATGCTTATTATATAAATAAATGTTTTTGTCACATGTAGAGGTACAAAATTTTGTTAAATATTACGTGATATTTATGAAAAGTAGAAAATCCGACGACCGGTGAGCCTGTACCCTTGTGGCTTCGATAATCGACACAACTGCCGAATACTGAATTTTGACTGGTATAATAAAGCAGTATTTTTTAATTGAATAACGTTAGCGCCATACATCAGTAAGTTGGAAAACGTATTGAGAATACATAAATGTTGACTTGGTTCAGTATTCGGCACCCAAAATACTATTCCTAAACAAAGAATTTTTATAAAATTGTTGATGCCGATTACTACAGCATTCTATAGATTCTATAAGGTGCTGCAGTCCTCGGCTTCAAAGAAAATGTACTAAATGCAGTTTTGAAAATCCATGAATTATTTTTGACTAAAATTATGAATGTTTACAATGAAATTGAAAGAGTTTTTATTTAAAAAATTATAATTTTCGAAATTTTTAAATCTATGTGTGTATATATTTATTTTATAAGATTTAAATAAATAATAGATTGAAAGATATATTATTGAAAGTATATCCTGCCATCATTCTTAAAATTAAAACAAAAAAAATAGTTTTACTTTTAAATTATTCTTAAAAGCTATTGCCGATTACTGATACATTGAAGTGCCGATAACTGAAGCAGCCAGGTTTCTAAATTGCCGATAACCCGTGCATTCTCGTATTTATAACTTCAAACTTCTTATAAAATTAATTCTAATGAGATTTGTTGCAAGTAATAAGTAAATTACATTTCTAAAGGTCCGCTTCATTCGATAAAACCCATTTATTAAGTTTTAGAGATGTTTACTATAGTTTTTCAAGCATTTGAAATCTGATATTCCCCTTAAGCTTCCGATAACTGGCACACTTACCTTATGATGTTTTTAATAAAAGAAAAAAATCAAAAACAACTGTTACTGAAGAAACAATGCAAGACGAATTGACTGAAGATAAACAAAAACATCTATCAACTTTCGAAAACAATTTATCAAAGGATATTTTGGAGGAGTTCAATAGTGCTTGGTTGAATCAGACGTGGCCCAGGGATTTACAAATGAGAGGCTTGTACCAATACTGGCTCGATATCAGTGGAAAAACTGGTAAAAGAATTAACAACACTTTATTTTAATCAATATTTTTACAATATTCATTGAACATTTTTACCGATAACTATATTTTTAATTATTCAATTTTTTTACAGATTGTCATATTAATATTTTTTATGTTAAAGAATTTTTTTATAGATATTCATATTGATAATTATATTTTTAAGATTTTTGGGTTTAATTTTTATAATTTGGTGAATAGGTTTTAATGAAAAAAAATAAACCATCTGTTAAAGAAGTGACGTTGGTAAACATAAATTTTAATAGAATAAGACAAGAACAGTCAGAAAATAATTTGATTAATAATCAAGCCTCGATTTCGAATGATAAAATTAACGATGATATGAATTTAAACGATAAAAGTTATTCTCTTAACTAAGAGTTTCTTCCTCTGATAAATAATCCTACTCTAAACGAAGCTGCATCTCCTGAATTACTATATGAAATTATAGTAGAAAATGAACCTTTAGAAGTTGTCTCACAAGATTAGTCAGTCATTGATGAGAGTAGTGATATAAGTTCACTCAATTTGTCTGATATTTTTAAAAAATAACGTTGGCGATGAATTAATATTTGATTCAAATGTCTTGGACGCTGATAATCAAACAGGTTTGTAAACAAATTAGAAAACAATCTTTCGTAGTTAATCTCTATTTAAGAATTAAAATTTTTTTAATTTTGTTCTTCAGATTCTCTTGATACTAATTCCGCTATTACAACTGCTGCTATTACTGCTTTTGCTGCCCCAGCTATGGACAAACATTTAAAAGCTCAAGGATGTGAAAAATTTAGTGAATCAGTTATTAGCAAAGAGAATGACTCTAAATCTGCTAGTAAAAGTAAGTAAAATAATATTTAAAAATTAATGTAAAGAAATGTTAACGTTAATAATAATACTTGTGATATTTTTCAGTTGAAACTGATGTTGAAAACCCTTTTGACAACGCTTTTAAGATGCCAACTGATTACTTACCAAAAAACAAAAGGATTAAAGTAGAGTCATCAGGCAAGCCCAAACTACCTTCCGCTGGTACATCTGATCAATGGATGCAATATCACTCGAAAAAAGCAACTGATCGTAAAATAAAAGAAGAATTAGGAGAAGAATTACGCTAACAATTACTAGAAGCGAAAAAACTGATAGCTGAAGAACGGAAAAAACTTCAAGAAAAAATGAAAGCAATTCAACAAAAGATCAAAGAAGAATAGAAATAGTTTAATTTTAAATTCAATTTTGAGTACATCTGGTCTTTATTCCTTACTTATCAATCCAAAGATTAGAAAATGTTCTTGTCATACTTATTTTGTAGGTGAATGTTTATTTATTGATTATTAATTCGTTTAATTTTTAAATCTAACTATATTAATACATCATTATAACATTAAACAACTTTTTATACTATGAATAAATGAATTAATAACTGAAAAAAAATTGTTAAAATTTGTAAACGACGCATCGTAAATATTCAGTTTCTTTTGATTTTTCAAGTTTTACTAAATAAAAGGGGAAGTTTGGGTTTTTAAAGTGTTGATTATAATAATTAATATAATAAATTTAGTTGACCATGTGGTGTAATTCTTTCATTGTGGTTTAAACAATTGTTAGATTTTTAAATAGTGGGTTCCTAAGTGTGCAAAGAGAAAAACGTATATTGTGGATTTTTCAAAGGAAGACAAATACAGGGAGTTCACCTTTTTTAATAAATAGAAAAATATTATATATTTTTTTTAAATTGTCAAATTCATTGTTTTCGTAAGGAAAACGGATTTTATTGAAATAGACCGAAATTAGGATAATGGGATTGATGTGACTTAGAAAAAATAAACATTAAAGCAATTTTAACAGAAGTCCCAGATATCATTCAGTCCTTTCTAAGCATAAAATTACACATGGTCATGAATTTAATTTGAATGATATTAAAATTCTTCATCATGAGAAAAAAATTAGAAAAGGAAAGAATTCATGGAGATGTTATTTATAAAGAGAGGGGGAAACAAAGCTATTAATTTAAAAAGGCACCTCTAAAGATATAACGAAGTATGGGATAGAGTAATTAACTAGTTACAGTAATTTTCTTTGACTAGATAACAGAAAGATTTCTTCTTTATATAAAAATCAATTTCTCAATAAACATATTCCATGACATTGAACTTAATCAAGTATTGTATTAATACTTTTTTCAAATATTTTCTTTACAGGTTTATTTATTTTTCATACCTTTAGTTATTCCTTATAAATAATCCCTGATGAGGAGGTCTAAATTGACTTCGAAACATGTTGCTCCCCTCGTAGTATAAGAAGGACGGAAAAAGAAAAAAGTGAGAGGTTGGTTTTTGGTTGACTTTTTCCCTCTTTTTTTATTTTGTTATACTTGTCTCTAATGAGCCGAAAAGTGAGGTTTATGGAAGTTTATTTTTTGATTGTGAATCAATTTTTGCTTATTTTGCAATTTTTGCGTAGTTTGCGGAAGTTATTCATGATAAAATGGATTTAGTTTTAATCTCAATTTAAAAAATGGTTACTTTTATTCATCCATATACGGCGTGAGATTAACGTGTGTTAGCCTAGAATTACCACCATGCCCAAACAATATATACCCTATGTTAAAATTAAGGGGTCATTTAGTACCCAAAAGCCAAATTTCGAGCTCTGCATTTAAAAAAAATGCATGGTACCGTCAGCTTTACGTAAAGCTAGCAGTACTATTGTAGAAATATGTGTTGCATCAACTGTTTTTCAATGGAATTGAGGGCTTCTTTTAGGATTCTTACTGGAGCAATTTGTCAAAAACAACCCCTATCACTGGAAAACTACTCTTTCTCTTTTGACGCTCCACTGAAAAACTACCCCAAAGGAAATATGCTTTAAACGTAAAACTGAGTATATCAGAATTGAGGGATCTTTGAAGGCTCTCCAACACGCCTAAAACGAATTTTACAAAACCATCCCTTAACATTGGAAAACTACCCCGAAACCAAAAGTACTAATATAGTGCAAGAAAAAGTATTGCATCAGTTTGAAATATTTTCTAGCTGTCCGAAAACATCAAAAACTTTTTCAAAAACGAGCCCTATCACTCGAAAACCACGACGTAAAAGAATTTCACATTAAACTAAGAATAGATTATATCAGAAGTTGTTGCTTTTCTCGGACCGAGCCCAATCAGTGTATGCATTATGCCACAATTAAAGGTATGGTTCAAATCAATGTTCTTTTTCGATTCAGTTAAAAAGAAAAAATAATGGTAGGACATTTTTGCTGTGCGATTTGAAACGGAATGGCCTACTATAGTCTACAAAGCCAAAATAGATTTTCCAATTGAGCTTAGAATTTTTTTCTGGAAAACAATAAAAGTGATCAAAATGGGCTTTTTTACAACTACGTATGGAAATTTTGCTACTTCTTAATCTTATATAATACAGACTCCATTTCAAATCATGCAATCCGGCCAATGAATTATGCTTTTATACGTAGAAAATAAGGAGACACATATTTTTTTAATTAACATCGCGATATTTTTACATTTACATTTATTTATTTACGGAAAAAAATTAAGTTTTCATTTTGTTTTCAAAATCTTGCCCTTTTTGCAATTTTTGAGATTTTAGGGGGTTTCTTGTTTCTCTATCTAAACTGATGAGAAAAACGAAGAAAGAATAAAAAATGGTGCAGCTATTTCGATGTTCTGAAAAATTAAAACACGATATTTTCTAAAAACAGCTACTTTTTGGTGTTGAAATTTTCAGGAGTGATAGTCAACTTACCCTACGTCTTAAGCCTTGAGTGCATTTGTATTTCGGGAGAAACAAAATACTATTTACTTACTGCAAAGCTGATTACTTTTTCTTTGTTTTCCCGCAAGAAACGAAGACTTAGGGCCGGTTTCACCAACCTCGGTTAAAAAGTTGATCCTCGGTTAAACCGATAATCGACGGTTAAATATGGTGTATAGCGTTCATTTTAACCTGTTTTAACTGGCCTTCAGTTAACCAATGATTTAACCGAGGTTGGTGGAACTGGCCCTTAGTCCGCCACGAATATATATTATCTATAACTCCTGAAAATTTCAACGAAAAAAAAGTAGCTGTTTTGATAAAGTTTCATGTTTTAAATTTAAAAAATCGAAGGTGAAGATTTTGAAAAAAAAAATTCTCACGAAAAAAAGTACCAAATAAGAAAATTATGGTAAGTAGAATATATTAGTACCTATTGTCCCTAAAAAATGTCAGGTAAAAATCGTGGAGCTTTTGAGAACATTTTTTTCTTTTTTTTTCTTCAAAAAATTGGAATAACGTTGCCATTATATATATTTTTTTATGGATTCATAAAGAGTGCACAACATTGCATAAACCAAAACAAAAAAACGTTAATATCTCAAACAATGCAAAAATGGCTCTATGTTAATTAAAACAATAAGTGTCTCCTTATTTTTCACGTAGAGAAACATATTTTATTGGCAAGCCAATCCTGAACATGTCCTGCTAAGTTGTTTCAATAAAGTTGTTTCAAAGGTAGATTTGAATGAGCTTTTGTTTGTTAAAACTTGTCTCTTGAACTGTTAGTAACAACTGCGGTATAACAAAAGCTAATGTTTAACATACCTGTTGTTTTTATTTGTTTTTTATTAATTAATTAATTAAAGTCACGGTGAAATGTCACGAGAACCCAGGGAAGATTTTTCTAAAGTGATACAGTGACCCTTATCTAGCTATTTCACAACCAGTGAAATCTCAATATGTAGTTCAGTTTGAGATAGTTTTCATCAGAATGTAAATCATCGTCAGGAGAGTCTTCAATTGAAACTCATTTTCATAATTTTTTTAAATTAACTCCCTTCACTTTGTTAACAAAGTATAGTTGTACTCGCAACTTGCCCAATACAATTTTTTATGTGCTCGAAGTTCTAAACGTTCAAATGAACGAAATTTTTTACTACTGACTTTGTAAACTAGAATAAGTGCTAAGATGTTTGTTAATTTAAATTGTAAATAATATATGATTGAAATAAAATTATAATGCATATTTTAAATTGTAGCTGGAACAATATTTATGGATAAAATAAAATTGGGAAACAAAATTTCGTTTATTTGAACATTCAAAACTTCCGGTACATCAATTTTTGTGGATAGTATATGAGAAAATTCGTTTGTTCCAAAAAGTTTTAAAATTGAAATCGTGTCGAGCAACTTATAATATCTTTCTTTATCTATTTCTCTTATTATACAAAAGTGTGAAAAATGTGATTTTTTCTCATAAAAATAGAAAATTCTAATTGTTATAAACAAATGAAGTGAGTAATCAAAAAATATTCCGTAAGAGGGAATGTTTTTATAAAATCGAAGTTAGAACTGTGCTTTATATTTTTTTATATACTTTGCTTCTTCCTCACAAAAACTACAAATATGCATTTATATAAAATAAAAAATTGTTTTTTCAAGAAAGGCTTTGGTGATGATTTTCGCTTCCATTAAAAAATATTTTGGAACCATAGATAGAATAAAGAAAAAAATGGCCGTTCAATATTAATCTCACATTTCTAAATGGATTCTTCATTTTGTTATTTATTGACAAAAATTAAAGAACCCCGCACAAAATATACGTAAAAGGCCTTTCGGCCTTTTCCATACATTAAGTTAAAACTTCAAATTTTCTGCAACTCAGAAAAGAATACTTTATTAATACATAATGTTTAACTTTGTGTTTAAATGTTTAAAATTTAATTTAATGACACATGAAGAATCCACTAAACAAACAATAAAAAAAAACATAATAATAAAACATAATGTTTAATAAACTGAAAATACCTTTTGCTGATCCCTTAATCTTAATTCTCACTTCACTGTTTAACGTTTTGAATGTTTTTTTAAAAAAAGCTATAATAATTGTAACAAAATTAAATAAAACATTTCTGAAAAGTGACGCAATTAAAAATGAATTTGAATGATAAGATGTCAAAATGAATTAAATTCTTTTTTTCCAACAGAAGAGCACTGATTTGTCTACCGGCGCGAGGGCAAGTGAAAACTGTTGCACTGGGGTGCAACGAGACGAGAGGACGGGACCGATCTTCAAGTTGAGCAATAAGAGATGTCTGCTTCTTAGCAAGGGCACCAACGAACTGGCGGTCTGACTCTGACGAACCGTTACGTTGGCCCCAAAGAAATAGGCCCGAGCCCGAGGACCGTACCGGACGTCTTGGAAATTTCGCTGACGATATTTCTTTCGAGACCTCGAATGCAGCATTCGATTACAAGTCCCTGCTACAGTCAGTGGGGCTGGGGCGGTGTTTTGCAGCGTGGGGGCTGTTCTCAAGCGCCGTCAGCGTCGCCTCACGGCCGCACAACGATAAGCCACGGTAATCGTCACCCTGCCAAGCGAAACACCAGCCGCGGCCAAGCTAAGCAATCCGATACAATCTTGAAGATTTGCGTACACATTATCCCAGATTATATTAAGTGCGGCGTGGGGGCGATCTCAAGGCGTTTATGTATAAACCAACCGAGATAATCGTCAATGGAGACGAAAGTCTAACTTTACTATAAACAGCCTGGCAATAAACATTCTCAATTGATAGACTAACGGAGGTTATTAATCATTTTTAATTCAATGTATGTACTGTAAACATACTAAAACCTTGCACACACCTAATTGTTTTACATGCAATTATTTTATTTAAAAATGCATTTTGGAAAAACAATCTAAAATGGCCGCACGTATTGACACCTATGTTTCCACCTGCTGCTGGTGAAACATCTTTTAATTCTGATGAATGTGCCATTATATCCGGAATTTTAGTACAAATTTGTACAGAAATGCATAGTAAATGATATAACAAATTATTTTTCAAATTTAGTAGGCCGAATTCATTTCCATTCGGGCAGGCTGTCCAAACTCAAGTTACAGAATCGTTTAAACACGAAATATATTGTTTTTCGAAGGATTTTAGGCGACAAAAATTTCACAGCTTTGATGAAAAAATTGGTTTGAAAAAGTTATGAGTATTTGAGTTTAAAAAATTAAAAACGTAGATTACCATAAAGTTGTCAACATTTTCGTTAAAAGTGTGATATTTTTTTAGCTATTATAGGCATTAATGTGTTTTGTTTTTTTCGGATTCTAAAAAGTATTTTTTATCCTCTTTTGAAATCCGTTGGGGAAATTTGAAAAAATTCAAAATGGACAAAATGGCGGCAGCTTTCCTTAAAAATTTCAAACCTAATTTTCTCAAAAACCCCAGCGTTTTTTTTCTCTTGATTTTTTTTTTAAGTTCGTACTAATATCGTAAATATATTTCAGTAGAGTTGATCTTGTGCCCGCGTCTTGGAGAGGAGAAAAAATGTATTTTCTAATAAATGAAAGTTCACGATTTTTGCAAAAAGAAAACGAGATATGAAAAAGGATGAAGAATCAAAGTTATTCCTTAAAAAAAGTCCTCTGGCGCTTCTTTCTCTCTTGCGTTATTACTGAACTATTCGCTAAAATAATTGGGTAGAAAAATTTGTTCCTCCTGTTGATTTATATCCTACCTGATTATTTATGAGAGATTCTTCAACCTTTTTCATATCTCGTTTTCTTTTTGTAAAAATCGTGAATGTTCATTTTTCGGAACAAAAAACTCTTTCTCCTCTCCAAGGCGCGGGCACAAGATAAAATCTACTGAAATATATTTACCATATTAGTACCAACTTCAAAGAAAATCAAGAGAAAAAAACGCTGGGGTTTTTGAGAAAATTGAGTTTGAACTTTTTAAGGAAAACCGCCGCCATTTTTTCCATTTTGAACTTTTTCAAATTTTTCTAACATTTCAAGAGAGGACGAAAAATACTTTTAGAATCAGAAAAAGCAACAACAAATTATTTCCTATAATAGATAAAAAATATCACACTTTTAACGAAAATGTTGACATTTTTTGGTAATCCACGTTTTCAATTTTTTAAATTCAAATACTCATAACTTTATCAAACAAATTTTTTCATAAAATCGGTGAAATACGAGTCGTCTAAAATCCTTCGAAAAACAACATATTTACATGTTGAAACGATTCTGTGACTTGAGCTTGCACACTGCACAGCCTGTCCGAATGAAAATGAATTCGGCCAGTAATAATATTTCAGTAAATGAAAATGAAAGACGAAAGATAGAAACTTATAAAAAAGGCGATTTAAAAAAAGAGTGTGAAGTTGCCCCCCCCCCCCCATAAAATACAAAATTTAAAAGCGAAATATTATTAAATTTGACAGATATATAAATAAATACGTGTACTTTTTATTAACTAACAAATCAAAATTTTAGTAATTGCATTTCACAATTTTTTTATAAATTTTTTTTAACCAATTGCATTTTTGCATATGTTCTACACGCCGAAGTTGATTTTTTTATTTACGAATAATATGCGCAAAACATTTAAGTTTATGAATCCGAAAGAAAAGTTAACTGCTCAACTAGAACTGCGACGGGAAAAATATTTTTGTGTCGGAACTCGCCGTCGCGCGGCGGAATACGTCGTTGCGCGTCAGGCGCGAGCGAGTCGACCGCTACACGATCGCTAAATGTGGTATTGCTTGTTTAATCTTGTGAAGAACAGTGTCATTCTACAGAGAAAATCAGGTTAAAAAAAGGCTTAAACTATGTCATTATCTCTGCAAAAACTACACGCGATGCAAGTTCAGTTCACCTTTTTAGTTGTAAGCTGGTGGAGTTTCTGAAACAAAAGTTTGGCGATAATAACGTCAAGAAGCTTTATTACTTTTCTGATGGCGCTGGATCACAATACAAAAACAAACATAATTTTGTAAACTTGTGCAATCACCAGGTCGATTTTAAACTTGATGCTGAGTGCAATTTTTTGCCACTTCAAACGGGAAAGGGGCATGCGATGGTGTAGGTGGAACCGTGAAAAGCCATGCGTACCGATCCAGTCTACAGCGCGATGCCAACAAGTTTATAACTACTCCGAAAGCATTATTTGATTGGGCGAATTATTAAAAAATTGATTTTGGATTTTATTCTGTAGAAGCGCATTATACTCGTAATGAAATATACGCGCCAATTTCATGGATACAACGCCATTGATCAAGAGTACATAGAATACAGAATATTTTCAGAGGATCACAAAGTTGTAAAAAGTAGAATAGTCAAGCAAAATAAGAAGAAATAGTGATGATGATTGAACTAATTTACATATTTTATAATTCAAAGTTGCGTATACTGGGTGTTTTTTTTAACTGGAGACATCGAAATATATCAAAAAATACGCATCCTATGAAAAAATATCCGTAATAAAAACTTTTTATTTTCGAGGGGGAAAAGCGACTTTGAACAAATTTAACCCAACCCACCCCCCAGGAGGAAGGGGGGTGGGG
Organism: Andricus coriarius; assembly: GCA_932066315.1. Classification (NCBI taxonomy): domain Eukaryota; kingdom Metazoa; phylum Arthropoda; class Insecta; order Hymenoptera; family Cynipidae; genus Andricus; species Andricus coriarius. Next base: position 2,043 of record CAKNWT010284748.1, on the reverse strand, counting down.
GTGGGTAACTTTGTAATTTCAAATGGGAACCCTAATTTTTATCACAAATTCAGATTTTCTTTGATGAAATTCGTAAGTTTTATTCAAAAATTTTTTTTCGATTCGTGAAAAAAAAACCCCACACCCCTGCCTCCTGGGGGGGGGGGAGAGTAAATTTTTTCAAAGTCGCTTTTCCGCCTCGAAAATAAAAAGGGTTTATTACGGATATTTTTTTCATAGGATGCGTATTTTTTTAGATATTTCGATGTCTCAAGTTAAAAAAAACATCCAGGATAATATAATCCGTATTGATATTGTACGCTTTTTAAATATATATCTATCATAATGATAAAAAATTCTTTCTCGTATTGCTTTGGCACAATTTTGAATCGAAAAGCGCGTGACGATGTCATGCCACCGCGTTGCCCCACTCGCTCGCAGCTAGCGCACAATGGCGAGTTCCGCCAAAAAAATGTTTCTCCCGTCGCAATTATAGTCGAGTAGTTAAATTTGCTTTCGGATTCTTAAACTTAAATGTTTTGCGCATATTCTTAGTAAATATAAAAATTAATTTCGGCGTGTAGAACATATGAAAAATGCAATTGTTTATAAAAAAGTTATAAAAAAGTTGAAAAATGTGATTAATAAATTTTGATTTGTTAGTTAATAAAAAGCACACGTATTTATTTATATATCTGTCAGATTTCATAATATTTCGCTGCGTACTTCGCGCGTAATTAATTTTTAATTAAAAGTCTTCGTATTTTTTATTGTCTAGTTATTTGTTGTAAAACGTGAAAATTAAAAAAAAAAATTTTGAGATATTTTTTAATGGTGAGTACTATCTACTCATATATATATATATAGGTTTTGATTTGACGATAAAGTGGAAAATGGGGTGCTCACTTGACGTATTTTGACTCGCAACTACAATGTTAGAATATTCAATTGGAATAATTACATTTACAGTTTAAAAAAGAATAATTTTCTGATCAAGAAAAAAGAATTTTCAACAAATTAGCTCACTTTTCAACCAAAGAGATAAATTTTGTATTGAAATGATGAATCTTGAACCAACAAAAATCAATGTTTAACAAAAGAGTTTTACTTTCAACTCACAAAATTAAATTTGTTTTCAAAAAAAAAAAAAAATTCGAAACTAAAAATTTATTACTTCCATCCCAACCAAAAAAATTAATTTTTAATCAGAAACAGTTGAATTCAACAAACAAAAAACTACTTTTCGACATGAGTTTAATTTTCAACTTAAAAAGATTTTTCAGTCGTCCAGGGAGAGAAACAGTTGCAAACAAGCTGTTGAAGTTTCAAGCAAAGAGATAAATATTTCAATTTTCAACTAAAAACGATCAATTATGAAACATAATAGTTCAATTCTCACTTTAAAAAATTAAATAAACTATATTAAAATTCTCGCGCTTTAAAGTATGTAGATACTTTTATTTTAACTTATCCTAAGTTTACCAATACGGTGGTTCAAAAAAGGATTTTTTGAAGACAAAAGAGTTTTTTATTCTGTTCCAAATTTAGGTTAAATAATAATTGTTGTCGCTTAGGAAAACTGGATCTGATGATTATAAGTGCTGCCTCAAAAGTAATAAGTTTGAAACATGAAAAAAGACTTAAAAATCATCGATAAAATGATTTTATTACAAACCATTTTTTTTGCACTTTTAGGCCGGTTTGATACTTCTTGGATGATGAAACTTTAATTTTTAACTGTTTTAACACCTCATGAGTAATGTGTGTCGGAATTAAAATTAAAAAGCAAAAAAAATTATTTATGCTTGGGAGAAAATGTAGGTTTTTGTACAAATTTGTTTTTTTTGCCCCCATCTTTTTTTTAAGGCCGAATTCGAAAAAGCGAAAGTGCCACTGTTTTTTATAAACATTATCCTACATTGCTGTGCAAAAAAATATGAAAAATTGAAAATTACAATTTCGAAAAAATGAGTGAGAACCGTCACACTCAGGCTGATACCATTTCCAGGGCACCTTTCCTACGATTTGACACCCGTCCGCTCCATGAATTTTGAATTTTTTTTT
>CAKNWT010284743.1:0-13689 GCA_932066315.1 Andricus coriarius | reverse complement strand
TAGGAAATTTTTAAGGTAGTTGTGATGCCAAAAATCAGATCTCGGAAAAAAATAGTTTTTCTATAATTTATAAGGAATTAAAATAATATTACACCGATGCTGTGATTTAAACTAAAAAACATTATTTTTGTGCAAAATTTTAAAATTGAAAAAAAAATATTTTAAAGATATTTTTGCAATTGAATCTTTCTCGCCATCACTAAATTGTCAGTTTTAAAAAAAATGTTGAATTTTAATGAATGATGGCTTATTTTTCGGGGAAACGATTGGTAAGAAGCGGCAGTAACGAAATTCATTTTGAAAAACAATGTTCAAAATCATTATTTTTCATAAGTTTTAAACTTTTTCCATTAAAATTGTGGATTTTCTTTCACATAACAAGACTGATAATATCATTTCAATGCTAACAAACCTTAAAATCATAGAAAACTTTTCTCTTCCAGAGATCTTATTTTTGGCACGACATAATCAAATAAAAAATTAAGTCATGTTAGTTTAAAAATTATAAATTAAACAATTTCAATTTCTTAATTGGTACAATTTAAAGTTGAATATCTTAATATTAAAACTGTGCCAAATTATCCAATTTTGAACAAACTCTAGTACTGGTACAATATTGAATTTTTAAATTTAAAATTGTTTAATTATAAATTCAAAACCCTTCAAATTTATAATTGTTTCACATTAGAATCGTCAAGTTGTAAATTCTTTTTTGAATATTTCAAATAATAAATTGTTCAGTTCTGAAGGCTTAAATTTCAAAATACAATTGCTCAGGAAAAATTCTATAGAATAGACCACCGGGAAATCACAGGAAATTTTTGTCTCGATTCTGACTTTTGAGTGAATAACTGGCCACCCTCTAATCATGCAATAAATAATCATTAAAATGATTACCAGAATTTTTTTCATTTTCAACTTTCGTTTCTAAATGACACAATCGCTTTTATAGAATGCTAGAAAGAAATAGTGAGTCAAAGTTAGTTGATTGACAAGCGAGAGACAGTCACAGAAAAGCTAAGATTTCCTATCGTTCCCTTTTTGTAGACAGACTAGACTAGACTGGAGACTGAACCATTCAACTTTCATATCGTTGTCATGTTGCATAAGGCGGTCCATTTAGCAGACGATGGAGGTTACTTAAGAAAACAACGAAAACGTTTTCATATTTTTCTAACAATAAGTTGCAAGCGGTCCTTAGATAAAAGTCTAGAGGCTAAGTTCCATTTCTCGTAGCTAGTGTGAATGTAGACTTTGTAGACTTGTAGAAATGTAGAGAAAATCGGAGGAGGGAGTGGAGAAGCCATTACCCCACGAATAAGAAACGACCAGCATGACCAGGTAACTATAGTTATAGTCGAACCGAGAATTCCCGTACGTGCTTGGAGGTTTGGGTTGCTGGTACTAAACTCCAAAGAACTATTCTTCTTCCTATCCTCTTTTATCCGGCAGGTTTCTGTCTCCCTCTGTTTTGGTCAGACTAAGCCTCTCTGACTTCAGGTTAGAATGTTGGATCGCCGGAGACTATCCTAAGTCGCAGGTATTTATTTCTCGTTAGGATTTTTCACTTTTCTTCCACGTTAAATTCCAATGGGGTGGCCCAGTTAACAAAAAGAAAATTTTACACAATAGCTGATAAATGTGTGGCTCCTGCTTTCTCGAAGGTTAAGAATCATTGAAATGTAATTAGCAATCTGATGGGTGATGTCTCATGATTAATTAATACAGACTTCACAGTTTGTCCCGGATGTCCTTCTTGTCCCTTTCTTAAAGAATCCCTCTTTTTCCCCCTGTTTTCAAGAAACTTCCCCTTTTTGAAAGTTAAGTGATTTTGTTAAAAAATAATCGTTTTTAGTCAAAATTTCAACTGTTTTGTGCAAAATTCGTCTTTTTGTATTGCAAATTTTAAATTATTTTGTTAAAAAATTCAACTATTTTGTTTAAAAGTCATCATTTTTGGTTAACAATTAAACTGCTTCGTTGAAACTTTGTCCTTTTGGGTTGAAAATTCAACTAATTGGTTAAAAGTTCAATTACTTCTTTAAACATTCTTTTTTTTGTTGTTGTTAAAAATATTCATTTTTTGAAAGGAAAATGTAACTATTCTGTCGTTGGTTGAAAATTGATATTTTAAAATGAATAATGATCTTTTCTAGTCGAAAATTCAACTATTTGTTTGAAAATTCATGTCTTGTTGAAAATTCGTCTTTTTGGGTAGAAAATTAATCTTCTTTGTTGAAAATTGAACTATTGGGTTAAAAATTTATTCTTTTGGTTGAAAATTCACCATTTTAGATGAAAATTGATTCTCTTTAAATGAAAGTTAATTTTTTCACGGATAATTGATGTATTCCACTTTTTCGTTGAAAATTTATCCTTTTCAGTTGAAAATGCAAGTATTTGGTTGAAAATTCATGTATTTTATTGAAAATTCGTCTTTTGCTAAAAAATTAATCATATTGTTTAAAAGTGTTACCTTTCTAGGTTGAAACTTCAGTTATTTGATTAAAAATTCAACTATTATCTTGAAAATTAACTATTTTGTAAAAGTGATCATTTTCGGTAAAAATTCATCTGTTTTGTTGAACATTCGTGTCTTTGGATAGAAAATTAATATTTTTTGGTCGAAAAGTGTGTCTTTTAAGTTCTTGGTTGTTTAAAATTAACTTTCTTGGTTGAAAATTAACTTTTTTGTTGAAAACTTAACTGTCTTCTAAAAAATTCTTCTTTTTGGGAAAAAATACAACTGTTTTTGGTTTAATTTGATTATTTTTGGTTTGAAAATTCGATCATTTGGTTTAAAATTCAACTATTTGGTTTAAAATTCAACTATTTGGTATAAAATTCAAGTTTTTTGGTTGAAAATGATCTTTTTTGTTGAAAATACAACTGTGTATATGTATATATATATATATTAAGCCATCCATTTCGGGATAAGCGTGAGTCACTCCAGTGAGGAAGGGAGCTGTAAGGGGCGATAATGGACTGTCTTCTAAAAAAATATTTTCGTGAAAAATGTCCCCATTTCCCCTGTTTTCTGAACATTTTTTGAGTGTGACGTCTGTGAATATTATCAAAGTTATTGTAGGCTTGTGAATCGATCCATGTAAATTAAAAATTGACTAAACTTGCAGCTTTATTAATGTCCACGGAAGAAGTTTAGGTGACACATTTAGTCCATAAATGTCTCAGTGGGAAACTCGTTTACGAAATAATTTACTGCCCTGCACTTGCGAATACGACCAGTCGCATTCCTTTTTTTTATCTCTGTGCGAGAGCGAAAAAGACCCTCGGAAAGCTAACTCGGCTAAAGGAGAGAGTTTTCAGCGAGCACTTTGCGCTCGCATTCCAACAGGTGCTACACGCGTCCCTGCTTCGTTACTAGAAGACGTTCGGTTTATCGCAGGACAGGTAACTACACGAATGGCGAGGAGAGAGGCAGATAGAGGAGTGATCAGGAGAGAAAGGAAGATAGGAGGAACTACCTCGTAGAGTGTAGACTACACCAAGATGAGCCCTCTAATCGCTTCATTCATTATTTCGCCTTATCGCGGTAGTTAGGCGGCTTGCAGCCTCGAGTTAGTTCTCCGGAAGATATTTCTTGTCTATACATGGCATCCGCACCCAATTTCAAGGGATGACGAGTTCGAAATTAGTCTCCAAGTTATCAGTTTTAAATGCGGCTTGAAAATCGGCGCTGTTGGAAAGATGTTTATGGTGTCCTTAAATACCTCCGTCTCAAGGCGAAAATCTGTTTCTAAAGATACGATAAAGAACAACTTAATCAGGGTGGGCGTAGATCAGAGAAAACTTGAAAGTCTGGGATTTGAAATAATCTTGCAAAAGTCAGGGAATTTTTATAAGAGCCACTTTATAATAATCGTCAAGGATGATAAATTTGAATTCGAAATTGTTTCATTCCGTTCATACAAGTTGCTATGTTAAAAGTGTTACAAGATTAAAATACTTGTCTTTGAATATTAGTGGTCAGGGAAAAGTCAGGGATTTTTGAGAATTAAGTTTCACGGTTATAATGTTGATCAATTTGTCCAAATTGTATGGCCTTTCAACATTTTCAACAAAGCCTTTACTAGAGCGATTATGCCCTCTATCATGTAGAAATCGTATGACACAATGATATGATCTTTATGGTTGTACGCAGTATCAGTTGTTGATTGCAAAATGGAACAGTTTTCTCTATTATTGCTCCAGTCTAATGCCTAGCCCCAGGGTTCATGAAGTCGAGATCCGTCACTGACCTCCGCCTTTGTTTCTCGATCAGCATCAGGGCAAAATCGTTGGTCGCGCGGTTCGTAATTCGCAAGTGCGAGCACCAGTATTGTGCAACTTGTAATGGATATATACACACGTTACTTTCACGGTTTCACCTTTCCAGGGATCGAACGTTACAAATTGGCTGGAACGATTGGCTCCGGGCTCTGCATTATTTACCCGGAACGCTCCCTGTAATTTTGTGGCTTATCGTAGCCGAACTACATATCCACGTTCCCAACAAGAACAATAAGTATGTTCTAAATCCCCTGCGTCCGAGACTTCAAACTCCTCCCCAGAGGAACATGGACCAATAACCTCGACTCATGGGGTGTCTCGTAAACACCCTTGTTTGTTATCGTATCTTCTTACCGATACTAAAAAAAGGTTTCTCTGGGACGGCTTCCTTCAGTTCACTTCGTTTTCCTTCTTCCTCTTAGCTAACTATGTATCTTAAAAGGAAAAATCATCTTATCCCCTTTCATCGTTCAGTATCTTTGGTCGAAAGCTTTTACTAGTGACCTACAGATTCTTCAGATTCTTAAGTGGGGCCATAATTTGGGATGTTATAAATTAGAGTAAAAGTGTCTGAGTCATGAGTCATAAGTTTGTTTGGGTCGGCGAATACGAATTTTAAGGAGCTTCTCCCATTAGATATGTCATTTCGATTTTTTCAATTTTGAAACTTCCACAATTTTTCCTGACTCCAATTCAGAAACTCAGTTGCTAAGTTTCTCCTGAATTTCAGACTTCACAGTCTTTCCCCTATTTTCCAATTTCTTAATAGAAACTAATAAGAACATCCTTTTTCGGTTCAATTCAACTACTTGGTATTGAAATATCAACATTTAAGTTGAAAATTAATATCTTTGGCTTGTAAAGTTTTGAGAGCATTTTGGGTTGTAAAGTCTCCAAACATTGAGTTTGGGAATTCTTTGTGAAAAGTTCATATACTTTTGTTGAAAATCCTTGAAGAGCTGGGAAATTTTTCTTATATGTGTTGAGTTAGTGTCTCTGAAAATTGAAATCCAGTTAGGATAAATATAATGGGTATCCTTGCGCTGTAATCCATGCTTTGAAGGATTAAGTTTCAAAGTACAAATTCGACGTAAACACCTACGACATTACTTCTGGAGAGATGCTTGCGAGAAATACAAACTTAATGTCATCACCGAAGTTTATTTGTACGAGAATCTTCGCAGTCTCGAAAGCTTAAGTTCGTCAAAGTGTGTAATTGCCAAGCGACTACATACGGAGAAAAATAAGTCTGCTAAGGTTACAGGACTTTTAGTTAAAATAGGTACAGCGTCGCTTTTTTGTAATTCTTGATAAACTTTCTGCAGAGTTTACAGAATCGTCCATCATTTTACAAACGGATACTTTTTGTAAAATTTACAAACTTTTTTATTAGAATTTACAGTACATATTACAGAAAATATCCGTCACTTTATGAAATAACTGAAAATGCTGTAATCTTTATAGAAAAGCTATGCTCTTCCTATTTTAAAATAAAATCGTGTAAGTTTAGCAAAAAATGTCTCGAGAATCAGTCTGGAGGAATGCGTTGAATCTCTGTGCGTGTTGATTTGAGAGGGAATTATATCCGCAATTTCCGGGGAATTTCCTCTCGGTCGTTTAACGTGCTTAAGAATAATAACAAAAGCGATACGTGCTCAGCGAATCGTAAAATAGTTATTGTTAGAAACAAAACCAGATTTTCACTTGGGCCTGGAAAAAAACTTGTCCCTGTTCCAAAAACTATTATTGGCAATAGAAGGTAGAAAAATATGAGGCTATGTTCTACTCTCTAAATCTGAATCAGAAATAACTAAATCCGCGATTTCAGATATTTTTCTATACTATCAGGGCCGCCACATAGGCACTTTTAGTCTCTTTTTTTCAAATAACTTTTTAGTCACATTTTATTTTATGGCGAGAATTGTTCTTTGGTATTTGAAGTCAAGAATCGATAATATTGGTATTTTAATTGAATGAATAAAGTTTGACTGACGTCAAAAGTGAGATGTCGAAATTAGTACGAAAAGAGATCAGTCCCTTCCTTAGTAGGTCAATCCGTATGAGCCAAAATGATGAACGATGCACATAAGCACTTTGCATGTGAATGAAAATGCAGCGTTGTCGCACTAGAACATTGTGTACCTACTCTGGAAGCATTGTCAACACATTTATGCATGTAGAATGTAGATACCTAAAGCTAAACGAAGGTAGTGCAAATACTTCGAGGGAGAAACGAACTGCATTCTGCGCCATGCATACTGTATTTCCCAGCACTACTTTGCATTGCCATCCAATGCCACACTCTAAAAAAAATTGATACAATTTTACTAAGACCCACGTTGCAAATTATTATTCGATCCACGTTCAACGACCTAAGTATACACAATTTTATGAAAAAGGTCACGGTATGCAAATCGTTGGAAATCAATTTAGCAGATTTTAATTGTGAGGTGATGTTCGAAATTTGTAAACTTCCACAATTTAAGTATTTGCAACTGGAATAGCAGAAATTTGAATAATAATCAGTATATGAATTTAAATTTTTAACGTTCAAAATTGAAATATTCCAACAAAACTTTTAAAACATTTCAAATTCAGAAGACTTACAGATTGATCTCATTAAAAATGGGATCTTTTCAGGTATTTTGAAGTGATTAGACAGGTTTTTCTACAAAATTCTCGACCAAATTTGTTTATATTTCCGTTCAATGAATAAATTCACTGTCATTTTTCAATTTGTCATGGCCCCAACAAATTTCCAGTTATTTCCCGGTCCAGCGGCCATTCTAAGTGTTATTTTACATTGTTCCGAAAATTAAATCACGCTACATTGCAACACTCTACAAGTAAAATAACAAATCATTAAAAACATCACCCAAGCTCTATTTTTACAGTTCAAATCTGCTATTTTAGATCTTGCTATTCTGACTTTCTGACACTAGGTTAGGGTCATGGTATATCTATATAGTCTAAAGTCGGATGTACGATCGCCTTTAGCGTTTCACGCTGTTTCCTCTGATACGTATTTACACTCATTTATAGCTGCCGGACACTCACGATTCTGACTTTGCTCTCTATTTCTTTCCCGAGCACTTATCCAGTCCCTTTAATCATAGTAAGCGACCTTTTCTTCCGCAGAGAACTAGAATTTATGCAAAATAAATACAAAAAATAAAATTCTTCAGATTATCCTCAGTGAAGGTTATTGATACGTTATTCACGATTGCGATTAAAAATTCCCATCCTGAATTGCAAATGTTCGCCGACTCAGAATCAAGTTTTCAAAATAATCCTAATTATCATTAAATATTTTCAATGCGACACAATTCAAAGAGATAAAGTCTATAAGCTCGTAAATGCGACGAGTGCACCTGATTATTTTATTATTTTTCTTTTAGGCTGGCCCAATTACTTCCTGTAGCACTTTGGTATAACCTATTGTCATTTATAGCTGCCAGACACTCACGATTCCGACATTGCTCTCTATTTCTTTACCTAGCACTTATCCAGTTCCTTTAATCATAGTAAGCGGTCTTTTTATCCTCAGAGAACTAGGATTTATTTAAAATAAATAAGTTTAATAAAAAGTTCTTTAGACTTTCCTTAGTGAAGTTTATTGATACATTACGTACAATTACAGGTTAACTGAATTATTAAGAATTCCCACCCTGAATTGCGAATGTGTTCCGACTCAGAATTAAATTTTCCCCCAATAATCCTATTTATCATTAAATATTTTCAATCCCGCACAATTCAAATAAATATAAAGCCCATAAGCTCGTAAATGTGACGAGAGCACTCATTAATGTTTGCAGGGGATTGAAGTGAGATTTTCGAAATGCATTATACACATGTGAATATATTTGAAGACGGTCAGATCGATAGCGTTCGTGTACAATGCAACGAACTCTGATTCCCGGCTTTGTCTACTACTGTATTGAGTCTATACCTTCACAAACAAGTCACTGTGCGTATGTACTCTTCACGTGCATCGCGTACGAAAGTAGGTACATATGTACCCAGAGATACACACTGGGTGAACCATTAGAATTCTGCATGATCGTCAACGTGCGAAGGGGGTAATGAATATGGAGGAATTCGATTATAGTTGCCGAGTTGAGTTTCGAGTAATTTACACGGGGAGAACCTCGCAATAGTAAACCGTCATGGGAAAACGTGGAATAAATAGGAAATGTCTAAACAAGTGAAAAATACTACATGAAATGATCGAATAACTTTTCCGTGGCCATTAATATTTAAAAACCTAAATTATAATCTTGCAACATTTTTAATATAGAATCTTTTATAAATGGTTACTTTTTCACTTTTTTCAAGTAAATTAGGCTGTGGAACCCCTGCGAATAGTAAATTAAACATATATAATGGTCAGGAAGAATGAAAACAAAGAAAAAAACTGGGGTTTCTGTTAGAAACAATGGTTGGTTCCTAAGAAACTGCAACAAAAAGGAACTCTTCTTGCTGAAAAGGAATCCAAAACGATGAATTTGTTCCCAAAGAGACTCGAGTTGGACCTCCAAAGGAAACCCAACTTCAATAGAGACTTTTTCCAAAGAACCTATTTTTCGCTTTGCCTACTTCAACGTTTTATCTAGTTAACAACTCAACGTTTACGTTAATGAAGAGATTTAAAGTACAAAATATGATCGCTATTAGAATAGGTATAATGACTCGATAAATATCATTTGCAGGTTATGTAGCAAACTTGTAAACTTGAAGGCGCCTTCATATGCATGAAACTTTTTGTCTTAAGTCATCGGTCGACTCATTCTGTAAATCTGGGATGCGCCTTCATGCTCTATTCAAGTGCTTCCAACGGAACCCATTTGGGTCTTTTTTGGATTTTTGAAATTATTAGTCAGGGAAAAAAGGGTATTTGTAAAATAAAGCTTTGCGGCCACCCTGTTGGGAAGACTCAAAATAACTTGAATTTTTCTAATAAAAATCTCTTTTTTCTGTTTCAGGTAAGTGTTTCCATTTTAATCATTTCAAGAGTGGGTGAGTTAATACGCATATTGCCAAAGTTTCAACATACTTGTCTTCATTTAAAACAAGTTTTACACGTGACGATTACGCAAGAGCATCGTACGAGAATTTTGATAAACGAACAAAGATAGAGGAACGTAATTATGAACGAGTGAGGAGACTTTTTATCGACTTGGAGATCGTAAATTAACAGCAATACAAAAGTAATTGTTGAATACCATCAAATGAGTTTGAAACCAGACAGTTGGGATTATCCTCGGGAATCCTTTTCCATTTAATTCTGAGCAAACCCTATAGCGGAGTCTCGCTCGCACGCGGCTAGGATAATATCGTTTCGAGTTTGTGAGAACCCGCACTGTTATCCGTTCCAAGTCTGAACGTGGGTTTTGCGATATACAGTACATTGTAGCGTACAGTCTCGTATGTATGTACAAAGTCATTTCCGCCAGTGAGCAGCGCGGCGACGATATACCCACCAAAATGAAGACTCGTGCTAGGGCTTACGGCTCACTGTTAATTGCATTATGTTACGCTCCCCTGGCAGGAAGGTGTAAGCGAATAAATTGCCGTCGTCTTAAGCCTTGAGGTCGTCCTGTAATTTGTAATAAATGTAATACACGTGAAACGTTTCAAGCCTGGTTTATTAATTGTGTTGAACACATTTCATGTGAACTGAATTAATAGAACCCTATGATAAAAACAACTATTTTTGGATAAAAGTTTATTCTTTTCGGTTGAAACGTCTACTATTAAATGTTTGGTGCCGAATTTATCACTTGGCTGGATTCTATTTGGTTGAACGTTTAATTATTTGCCTGAAAATTAATTTTTGTCTTGAAAGTTGAATTCCTTTGTAGAAAATTCGTCTTTTGGGGTTGAAAATTCAACTAAGTTTCATTGTAAATCACCTTTTTTTAAAGATTAATTTATTTTGTTAAAAGTTCAACTATTTCGTAAAGAAGTCACCTTTTTTTCGAAAATTGAACTGCTTTGTTGAAAATGCGACTTTTTGGACAAAAATTCTTTCTTTTGGATTAAAAATTCTTCTTTATTAATAGTCAATTTTGGGTTGAAAATTCAACAATTTGGTTTAAAATTAATTTTTTTGTTGAAAATTCAGATTTTCGAGTTGAACTGTTTTGTAGAAAAATCGACTTTTTGGCTTGAGAATGAACAATTTGACAGAAAATTCAACTATTTGTAACAACATAGTTTTTTATTTCTGATAATTCATCTCTTCTTAAAATTCATCTCTCTGGTTAAAATTTTAATTATTTTGTTGAAAATTCGTGATCTTTTTAAGTTAAAAATTTAACTATTTGGTTTAGAATTCATGTATTTTGTTGAAAACTATTTGGTTGAAAATTCATCTACTTTCTTAAAAATGCAATATATTTCAGCTTGAAATCTTAGGAATTTAAAGAGCTCCAAATAGAATTTTATATGGTACCTACATTAATTTCACATTAAAAAATAGATTCCCCTATTTTCTTGAAAAAATCACCCGATTTCCCCTGTTTTAAGAGCATTTTAGGCTGTAAAGTCTGTGAATAGATAAATTGTGATTATGGCATGACATCAACCGTACCCATAGTCACGTTTTTTCAGCATGATCAAACAAGTACTTTGTGCTCAAACACGTATAATTGGTACATTTGATGGAATTGCCAAATCGGCCAATCTCAATTGGCGAGACTAATATCTTGATTGCGTGAATTAGCTCGTAGATCAGGTCCAAATCTTATGTTAGGTAAGACTTGTTCTTTCAGTATGATTCTAAATCTTTTCAATTTGGTAAGGCCTTCGTCATTTTATAACGCGTTACTTTATAAAAATCGCGTTTCTATAGATTCACTCACAAAATCATCGGCCCGAAAAGTTTTGAGCAGACTGGGTCAATGGTGTAACATTTTTTGAACCAGAACTCTTTTGCCACTGGGGGAAAAAAGGTTTATGTAACAATTAGTGGGATCAAAGGAAACTGTTGAATCAACGAAATCCGCCAGTGACAAAGTCCTTTTGTGACTCCGAATTGACTGGTATTTATACCAAATTACTCGTTCCGGGCGAACGATTCTGAGTTGGAAACAAGGATGAATTGAGCTTTTGTTAACTTGAATTGGTTATACAAGAGTTACTTTCATTTCATGAAAAGTATAATTTCGGTTTCGTGATAATTTTCTGACAAAAGATGAAAGGATTACCTGATTCTGATTGATTAAATCTTTGTTACTATGAATAATTTATTGTATATCATATTTTTAATTTAAATATTGTTATATTTTATAGCGCTGTTTGTAAGCAGTTATGCACGATGTGTGTTTAAAATATTTGCGTGTTTGAAATGAAAGCGGTTTTTGTCGCCATTTCTTGATGAGTGGTTCAAATGAGTTTATAGGAGCGCGAAGGCGTACGGAAATGAGTTTGTAATGTTGGCAAATAACGGGACTTTCTACTATATCTTCTTGTAATCGAAGACGCACCTTACGAAAGGTCTACACAATTTATTCCAAAGACTTGTCTTCTCCAGGGGCGAATCGTCTGTATAAATTACTAGTCAGTCTGGTCTATCTATGTCTATGCTACCAGCCAAGAACCCCATGGGCAGGATTATGCTAGCTTTCTTGTCGTCCTTTATTATTTTGACGTCTCTCTATCCGTCCTGTACAACAGAAAATACAATCCAACTGTGATTCCAATTTAATCATCATTTATTCAATATCTAGGTTTTAATATTTAATGCATATTCATTATTTACTAGAGCGGGTCGAAAGTAAAACATACTTGAATTCAAAATCGCCACAGCACGAAAAAGTATAATTAATTTGGAATCGATATTGACATGTAGCTTGGCTACCTGTGCTCGAAATAGTTTAGAAATTTTCTTCTTTACAGAGCTTTTTTCAAATTTGTTAAATTTTCTTGAACTTTAATTTTTGTTTACATTCCCGGAGGTCAAAAACGTCTTCCCGATTTTTTTTCGGTATTTAATCCATCATTTTCTAAGAGCTAATTCCTATTTAATTCCCTCAGTTTTCGGAAAGTTTCGTTCAATAGAGTTAATCAGAAATGGACTTTTATTAAGTTCAAACTATTCTAAGTAAATTTCAAGGTACTTGAGAAATTTCAGCAAATTTGTGTTATTCGTTTTAACTTAGTGGATGTTAATAAAATTCAAACGTTAGTCTTTTATGAATTTAAGGTGGAGTCAATTTAATTGAATGTTACTTCTTATGAATTCATCTTTAATTAAAAGAAATGCATTTATCAATGGAAAGAATATCAAGTTAACTGAAGTTAATTCCACTGATTCAAATAAAGTAAAGACAAATTCAAGGCATTTAAAGTAAATTCCAGCGAATTAAGGTGGTCTTCTGACTTAAACTATATTTTGAATCATACAAGTACACCTGAATTCATTAGGAGTTAACCAACCCCCCGGTGATTAGTGATTAATGGCGTTTAGTATGATTAAAAACCCAAATTACTATCTTTACTCTTTTTATTAACTTTATGAGATTTAAATTTAAATATACAACTTAAATGCTCTTAAGCGAATCACGATTATGATCTCGTTAATCATAGAGAAAAATTTGGTATATATCATTATTCTTTGACAAGGAACATCGTCTCGATAAGGACATTGACTCGAGATGGAGGCGATCTTGATCGTAAATAATTATGTCAGAGACTGTACACGACCGAACGGTTAACCTTGAAGTTGGAGCCGACCATTGCTTTCCACAGGGAACGTGGCTTCTGTCGTTCACCTTATACGCCACTCTTATGGAGAACATAGAGCTGGTGAAGGTGTGTCTAATATAGGAAAAGTGAACATGGAATATACATATATGGGTTAAAGTAAAAAAAACCTATAATATTCAGCTAATAAGTAGCGCTGCCACACACTTGAATTACCTTTAGTAACTTTTTTAAGCCACTTTTTAGTAAATTTTTTAAAGGAAAAGGCCACTTTAGTCACTTTGATCCATATAATTTTAGATAATATCTAAAACAAAAAATTTAATTAATTTATGTATGAAATCTATAGCAATATATGGTGCAAAAATCACACTCGCATTTTCAAAAGTTTCTTTGGCAATTTCGTGGCAAACCCAAGTAGGATATTTTAGGGGTTTTAGAATGTTTGCGCAATGTGAAACATGTATTTTTTGGTTGGTAAAAACACATTTTCAAAAGTTTCTTTGAAAATTTTGCAATTTCGTGCCAAACCCTAAGTTTACTTTTGGCGGTTTCTCTACTAGAGGAAGGTTCACTTAGGAGTGTAGTCAGGGAACACGATGAAAATGTCAAACATTTTGAAGATTTTACATCCATTTCAGCAAAATTTTGTTAAAATGTAGATACACGATATTGGAGTTTAATGAGTGTGTT
>CAKNWT010284740.1:0-12019 GCA_932066315.1 Andricus coriarius | reverse complement strand
AATAATCTTTGAAGATGTCGTATCTTAAAAGGGGATAAAGCAAGAAATATTGTGTTCATGCATCGCATTTCATTATATTGTGACGACGTTTACCCTTTCGCTTTTAGGCGGCGACAATTTCCAATCAAATTAGCATTTGCGATGACAATTAATAGAAGCCAAGGACAAACTTTCAAAAAAATTGGAGTAGATCTTCGTAAAGATGTATTTAATCATAGACAATTGTACGTGGCATTTTCTCGAGTTAGATCTTGGAAATCTTCACGTATTTTCTTGGGAGAACAACGGCCGAATGAAATGATTAAAAATTCTGAATACACAGAATTATTTGACTAAAACAATTGGTTTACTTTTTAAACAATCGATAAAAAAGGTTTTCAAAACATCTTGAGGTCACACGATACTTTACTATACAACAATTTAGATTACGTGGGTTTTGATTTACAATCTTCTAATTTCAAACAAAAATATTATTGCCCAGATGTAAAGAACATGCACACGGACGTCTGGCAACCATTATTTTTTTGAGAAATTATTCACAAAAACCTGCGTAAAGTAATTTGCTCTTACGGCAAAGTTTCACATGCCGTCGAATTCTTTGCAGCAAAATAAATTTTCAAATACGAAACGCGCGCTCAAGCGCGTAATTTATAATTTCGGATTATTGTTCACTAGCAAAAATAGTATGTAGACAAAATTCGCTATAGTTTTTTAAGAAATAGGGAAATTTTTTGGAATTTTCTAATATTTGATTTTTCAAATAAAAAAAGAGATCATAAAATATTAACCGTTTTCTTGATTATTTTTTTTTTACCTTTTTCGGATGTCAACCTGCAAATTTTTTTCGCTTTGCTCGAACGAATCGACTAATTTAATAATTTTTACTTCCCCCTAATAGTCACGAAATTTTGCATAAATTGTTGTTAAAAAGTTGATTGGTTACATGTTACATTCAGTGTGAATATGACTTTGAGTGACTGTTTTCCTTTTTTTTGAATTTTCTGGAATGTTGTTAAATCACAATTTCCAAATCAAGAATTTTAGATCTAAACATTTTTGTTTCTGAAAGAGTAAATTTAAATTGTAAACTATTCTCTAATAATGAAGGCAACAATTTTGAGAAATGACATTTAAAATGATTTCTAAATATTTAAAAAATTCTGGAAGATTTGAAGGCAATTTGGGTGTAGTTCCGAGAAGTACTTACCTCCGATTAATTTTAAGCTAGGTATACTCACGTATTTTGATTCGCTGATTACGAAAATGACAGTGAAAGTATTCGAAATCTTCTAAATTCTTGCAGATTCCATGAAATTTTTTGAATCTTTTTAGATTCTTTAAAACACCTTAAAAATCCCTTCTAATCTGTGGAATCGCTAGGAATAATCCCTTGAAATTTCATTTAATTTATTTTCCAAAGTTCTGCAGAATTCCTTAAAACTGAGCATCAAATCTTTCGCAATCTTTTAAAATCTCTCAAATCCTTTGAAATAATTGTGGGTTCTAGAAAATTCCTTAAAATCTTTTGATCACTTTGCAGTTTCTTTAAAAATGTTTAAATCTTTAAATTACCTAAAAGTCTGTAGAAATCATTAAAAATTCACGAAAATAAAATAATGTACTAAGTTTTGATAAGGTTAAATTTAGACTAAATTGTAATGAAATACTCCTTGTTGCTTACATTTTTAGTGAGGCTACTTGCTCATCACTTGAATAAATACAATAAATAAATAATTTTGTTCCCTAAAGTTCTTTATAAATCCATTGGCACCCCTCGAGATTTAAGACACCAAGTTTAAAATTTGAAAATTTGTATGTCAGATACATAAAATACTTAATGCCTCCTAGTTTTCTTGACAAATTTGAGCCCCCTAATTGTCAGACCTTTTTGTTAGTTTTTTTATATGAATTTTCCACCAAGAGGAATTATTTTCTACTACATAAAAGATGAATTCTTAACAACAAAAAAAAACAGAACCGAAAAAACCAGTTCTTTTCTTAGGACTTGGTCTAAGTGGCCGGGAGAAAAAACCCGGTCTGTCCTAGGTTTAGACCTATACTTGGACCTAGTTTAAAACATAGGTCCATGTCCGCCGCGATTTTTTGGTTTAAACAAAATTACATCAATTCTACAAATTTTTCACAGATGATTCACGATTTTTAATGAAAATAGTTTGTATTAAATATAATATAATTAATATCATTATAAGGAAAACCTCCAAAAAAAACCCTGATGAAAACAAAAACACTAAGTTTCCTACTAAATAATTTGTCCCACTAGACTTTCCATTGAAAGACCAAAAAACCCTATATTTAGTGGGAAAACCACTAATTTGGCATCACTGGTAAAAGGTTATATAAATTTTATAATCAGTTTAAATGAATGTGGTAACAACTCTAATGCAATATAAATACCTTTGGAGGACAACCTTGACGTGAAGACTATAAGAGATAACGACTATAAAGTCTAATGAAGCACAAGAATAATCATTAGACACATTGTTAACCAAATTCTTTTTATAGTTCAAATAATCAGTTTTTCTTTTAATTAGAAAATATGAGGAATACTTATATTCTCGTCTTATCCTTGGTGGTTTTTCTCTATTCTATTGGTGAATATAATTATATAATATATCTATAATTTTAAGTAGAACCTATATTCTATTCCAATTGCTTTTTTTTCAATCCAGAATTATCGTGTTTAAAAAAATTAAATTCGATAAATGTCCTCATTGATACGGAATTCGTACAAAATGAAACGTTTCAACTGAAAGGTAACATGCAATGAGGGCGCGACCCACAAATTTTAGACAATGAGATTATTGGCTCAAAAAATTAGAAAGAAATCTAATACTCATCCTGATTTATAATTTTATCATATTTTTGGTAAAAAATTCATCTTGTTGTTAGGAATTTGATTTTTCATTGAAAAATGGACTGTTTTGTAGGAAATTGTCTTGTCGGTTTGAAAATCTATCTGTCATCGTAGAACTTTAATCTTTTTGTATTTTGTATTTTTTGGTTGCATCTAGAGCTACTATGTTGAAATTGTTTTTTATGTCGATGATTCATCATTTTAATTCAAAAGCCTTTTTCGGTTTAAAATTTATATATTTTCTTGAAAAATTTTTTCTTTTATTAATTCCTTTAAATTAAACTATTTTTATAAAAGTCGGTGTTTCGCGTTTTAATCGCGTACAAAAAACTACGAATTTTGCCGACGTTTCGTGAACCTCATTAGCCAATGATAAATTTAAATTTAAATTTATCATAATGAATCATCGTGAAAGCATTAAATCTATTACTCATTAGCCAATCAAGACTTTTTTAAAAAGACCGGGAGGACGGAAAGCTAAATCGGATTGGTATTATATCCATTGTCCCTATTGATGTTGTTAGGGTGTTTCAAGATTTCGATTGCTTCTCTATGTTTTCTTCGAAAAATATTGTGTGTTTGTGCGATGACGGTTGCTTTGTCAAATAAAATGTTGTGTACTATCTCGATATGATGTTCAGGTTCAGAAGAATCTAAGTTGCTCTTTTCTGGATTGTTGACGTCACAGCGAACTAAATGGGCATTTAGTTCACTAAAGAACTAAGTAATGCCATGCGCATCCGTCAGCTATTCCTTCTCCCGGCAACTGCGCATCCACCATGAACCCCTCCAGCCTGCAACTTAAACTCTTCTGAACGAGCATAATCACTCGTTCCGGCCTGCGGCGATTGGGAAAAGCATCGTGTGCAGCGAGCGGAATACGTCGATTACCAACTCGCATGATACATGCTCGTTGATAATCGACTCTGTATTCCGCTTGTTGTACGATCTATTAATACACACTTGCACCACTGTGTCATAAAGTTTTTTTGCGGCTTCATACAATTCAAATGTTTCTCGTTCGCTTCAATTCTATCGTGTGCAGAAGTATATATATTTGCACAGGATCTGTTTTCGTGGTACATTCCGTGGCTCCTAAATATATCCCAAACTTTTCAATCCATTTATTAATTAAATTTTTTTTAACGTAAGATCTTGGAATTTTTACCACCTCCTTATTTATAAGAAACAGTAATATTTTAGACCCCCCTCCTCAGATCTTTCTACGCAATTTGTGGATGACCGCTGATCAACATTTTTTAGAACTGTTGTCAATAAAAGTCTTCAAAATAAATTTAGAAAGAAACATTTATTTTGCCTAACAATATTGAACTGCTATTTTTAATGTGGTTTTTACACCTCAACAAGACTGGCCTGGGAAAGTCAGGAAATTTCAAAATTGGGTATTTGCATCAAACTTGGCGTTGATACAATCCGTTTCTTGTTGCAGAGTTGAGTTCACAGTCTGACTGTCCACCTGGCGTTTCTCGCTGCGGACAATCCTTTTCTCCTGAAAGGCCAGTTTATTATAAAATTTAGTAAATTTTATTATTTAAATAATAATTATAATTATAAATAATATTTTTTTCTGCCAGGCCTCATTCTTCGGTCAGGTCTTCTCCTCTTGCCGAACTTCCTCTTCGTGCCAGGTCATCTCCTCCAGCCGAGCTTTATCTTCGTGCCAGGTCCAGGTCTCCTCCTGCCATTCGTTCCGCATTACAGATATTTGGATTAGATTTTGAAGAACTTAGATTTTTTCGGCTTATTCCAAAAACAAATCCGAACCAGCAATTTGAAATTCGAAGATACACTTTTCCTAGCGACAAACAAATTCATTTGATTGGAACTTTTAGAACCGTTGAGCCGATTCCAACCGAAGAAAGACTGGTATTATCAACGTCCAGTGGTGACGTCGTAGGATTACTGGAAAGGAAAAATAGAATTCTTCGTGCAATATATAAATTAAGAATTGATGTTGAATTAGCACTGGAGTTCGAAAAACGGGCGAAAGTAAACATAAACACTGGCACGGTTAAGGATATGACTCTAAAAGAAATTCAGGAATGTCCCATAGGCACTCATCGCCCAATCTCGAAGAATTTTAGTATAGTACATGTTCAGTATCTCTGAGTAAATGTGAACAACATTCCACACATCAACACTTTCTTAAAAA
The DNA here is from genome assembly GCA_932066315.1 of Andricus coriarius. NCBI lineage: Eukaryota > Metazoa > Arthropoda > Insecta > Hymenoptera > Cynipidae > Andricus > Andricus coriarius. The sequence continues at coordinate 6,971 of CAKNWT010284740.1, read as the reverse complement.
GGCATAGTCACGAGATTTCGCATAAATTGTTGTTAAAAAGTTGATTGCTTACATGTTACATACAGTGTGAATATGACTTTTAGTGACTGTTTTCCTTTTTTTTTGAATTTTTTGGAATGTTGTTAAAACAAAATTTCCAAATGAAGAATTTTAGATCTAAACATTTTTGTTTATGAAAAAATTATTTAAAATTTTAAATAATTTTTTAATAACAAAGGCAAAAATTCAGAAAAATGAGATTTAAAATAATTTCTAAAAATTTCAAAAAATCTGGAAGATTTGAAGGCAATTTGTGTGCAGTTCCGAAAAGTACTTACCTCCGATTAATTTGAAACTAGGTGTACCCATGTATTTTGACTCGCTGATTACAAAAAAGGAAGTGAATATACCCGCAAATTTGATTTTCAAGGTCAAAACATCAAAAAACGGTGTTCATTTTTTTATTTTTCACTATATTTTGATAAGTATTGGTTTGAGAGCAATTTTACACTTTGTACCAACATTTTACTTTTTTTTCTAAAAAAAAATGGTTTTTTTCTTTAGAAATTGTACATAAAATGAAAGGTGTATTTTCAGAAGATCTGCAACTTTCATTTAAAGCTATTTTTGTAAATTTTTAATATATAATTAAATAAACAGAAAAAACAGAAAATTTAGTTTTTTGGGGGTTTTCACCTTGAAAATCAAATTTGGGGTTTCATCACTATCATTTTCGTAATCAGCGAGTCAAAATACGTCGGTATACAAAGTTTCAAATAAATCGGACAAAAATGAATCATTTTAAAAGATACTTCGAATTTTTGAACAAATTTGGAAAATTATTCTACATTTGAAAAGATATCAAAAAATTTTTAACAAAATGTAGATTTGTGAAGATTTCAAAATGTAATTTTAATACTTTTTAGGCATTTGGAAAGATACATATCAAGATAATGAACAAATTCTAAATATTCCTGGGAAAATTTCAAATTGTCCTTTTGAAAAAAAAGTATTTTTAAAGAATATTCAGAAAGATTTTTAAACTATTAAACATATGGTCAAGAATAAATGTTAAGGATTTAAAAATAATTTGCTTTGTTTTTCAGAATTTCAAAACAACTTTAAGAAAAATTCGAATAATTCAAAACTTTTTTAGAAGGTTTAGAAGTTCTGAAAAAGTGTAATAAATTTTAAACAAAATGTATATCTCCTTGATACCTTTAGAAACATTTTTAAATTCGTTAAAATCTTTAGAATCTTTAAAAATTCGTAGATATTTCTAGAAATTTTTGAATTTTTTAAAAATTTTGCTTGTCATTTGAATAAATTAATCCAACAAATTTAATTTATTTCCTAAAACTCCCTGAAACCTTCGTAATAATCAGAGGTCCTATGAAATCCCTTAAATCTTTTGAAACTCTATTTATTGACTCAAATTTTTGGAAATGATACAAAATTCCTGGAATTTTCTTGACATTTTTGTAATGTCTTGACATTTTTTAGAATCCCTAGAAATCTTCTAAATCCTTAGAAATTGAATACAATTCTTTAAATTTGGTAAAATTCCTTAAAATGCCTTAAAAATCCCTTCAAATATTTGGAATCGCTGGGAACAATCCCTTGAAATTTAATTTATTGTCTCAAGTTTTCTAGAAATTCCGTAAAACTGGGCTTAAAATCTTTTGCAATCTGTCAAAATTTTGCATATCCTTTCAAATAATTGGAGGTTTTATAAAATTCCTTGAAATCTTTTTATCCCTCTGCAATTCCCTTGAAATCTTTGAATTAGATAGAAATTTATAGAAATGATTAAAAACTCTCGAAAATAAAATAATTGACTAAGTTCAGATTAAGTTTAGATTTATACGAAATTGTACTTAAATACTTCTGGTTGCTTACATTTATAAATGGGCTACTTGCTCTTCGCTCGAATAAATAAATTAGGTAAAATAAATTTTTTCCCTTAAGTTCTCTAGAAATCCATTCAAAACACCAAGGTTAAAATTTGAAAATTTGTATATCAGGTACATAAAGTAATTTAGGCTTCTTCTACAAAACAGTTAACTTTTTTACTGCATAGTTGAATTTTCTCTCTGACTGTTGAATTTCAAGGACAAAAAGATTGTGAACCTAAAAAGATTAATTTTCAATTAACTACTTACAGTTTTAACCAAATAGTTGAATATTTAAACCAAAAGGATGAATTTTCCACCAGACAGGCGAATTTCTAACCCGAAAATATAAATTTTCAAGAAAAAGAATTGAATTTTCAACCCAGAACTATAACTGTTCAACACAAAAGATCATTTTCAAACCGTGGAATTTTCAACTAAAATTATGAATCTTCAACAAAAAAAAATGAATTTTTAATGAAGCAGATCATTTTTCAACCAAGGAGTTAAATTTTCAGCCTAAAAAGATGGATTTTTTACCAATGTTGTAACCTACGTAACACAGCATAGAAGAATCGTTGCCTTTCTCCCACACACATACAAAAGACTGTGCAATTCATGCACAGCCCAAAATCTGCACGTTCTTTCAATTTTTTTATTATGAATGTGAACACTATAATTGAATAAAATAATTAAAATGAAATTCACCTCCTTTCATAGTTATAAATTATATTCATGGACAAGTGTCACAGAATGGCCCTTCGAGACGAAGATGGTGTCGATGTCGGGACAGCGAAGGTGCGTGGGTTAGCGTTTATAGATGATAAGGTTGTTATGGCAGATTCAACCGAAGACTTGCAGAGAATCTTCAAGCAGGCTGAATACTAGCATATACATATACATATATACAAAATATGCGATTTCATTATGACATGTAATTTGTAACAAATCCAATTGATTCACTTTATACATTTTGGCATTTTTCCTAAGTTTATAAAAATTTTTAAAGCCTTTGACCAATATATAAACATTTGTATGGCTTTTTACGCATTACACCATCACAACTCACAGGTATTGTAAACCTCGATGCGGCACACCATTAGCAAACCTATAATAAGTTCCCAAAGCTAAAAGGATGCCATTGGTTAAAAATAGATGGAAATATCTCTGTCTCTGTCTAATTTCTACCGTTTTTTAGTTCACTGACACTTGAATACTGACGTATAATGATCTATTGATTTATTAAAAGAATTTTTCATCATAAAAACAATTGAGAGAGTCATGATCTAATTTGATATTGATTCAATGATTTGATGGAACTGTACATGTTTATTGATATTAGACCTGGATCCTACTGAATTTTATTGTAAATTTAGAGGTTATAAAGACTAGTAAAAAGTTAAATTAGAACTGTTTATATTCAGATTGATTGTTTATATTCAGTTTCACAACCAATCAAACTTTTGCCTCTTGGTCCCGAATTAGTGGGAGGACCTGCAGTTGGTCCGACCAATGTTTCAAACAAGTGACGTAAAGGCAATTCATTAAAATGTAGCAGACATATTAGCCACTGTAATGGTCTTCTCAACGGTAATTCCATTTTCCTGATAATACCACCTGTAAGACCAGTATTGACGACGATGCCATCAGATCGAATCGCAAGTAGCTTGTTTGTCTCAACTTTTCTTCCTGGCAGAAAGTCTGTAATGTTGTTACAAACACCAATGGCAGTCCCAGAAAAAGGAGATACGCGTCCAAAATATTTTGAACCTGGTTCCATCTTTTTCTCACTAAACAAAGTATTCTTCTCCTTCCGCCCGTCAAAATAATGTTCCTACAACTGCTACATCATTAGCAGCTGCTTTGAGATTATTTCGCACTTTAGATCTTTCTCTTCTAATTTTATTTTTGTCTATTACCATCGAATGATCTTCTGCCGTGATGAGTCCTACATCTTGGAGAACCGTGGAGGCTAATGCAGCTGCAGCTCTGCCCGATAAGCCCAGTCTGTCCACCATAATTGCAGTTCGTGGAAGAGCAAGTCACATTTGGTTGTTTGAAGGACGTTTTTTCTTCTTCTTAATGACAGGTTCGTAATTTTCACAAATGACAATGGCATCTGGAGTATTCAAATCGAATTCATTTGTATGGCTTTTCTTCATTTCTTCCGAGACCATGTACTGAGCAGGCTGTACCAAGGCTACAAAGTCCATCTTGTAGTTCTCATAATCAGCTGTCTTGGAGGTATGAAAGCTTCATTTCTAAGCCAACTCAACAAGATTCCGGCTTGCAAGCGTCAGGCTCACTCCATCGCGAGCTGGATGCAAAAGGCTGTTCTTCTGGGATCACTTTATACGGTCCGTCAACACTCTTCCTCATAACATGCTACAAAGATAGCTCTAAAAAAGTATTTAGAGGTGAAACCTTTATCTCCAACTGTGCCGACTGTCGCGTGAGGTCATCCGTGGCTAAAGAGCGGACTCCAAGAAATAGTGTTGCACTGTTAGAAATTTTTGCCGTAAATTTAAGTGAAAAGTAGATGAAGCCCAGAACAGTGCTAAATGTACCTTAAAGTTCTGAACCTTTTGTATTGAAACTTGAGAACCTTGTGTTGAAACTTAAGAAGCAAGTATTGAAAATTAAGAAACTCGTATTGAAAGTGAACAACTGAGTATTGAATCTTATGAACCGTGTATTGAAGCTTATGAACCTTGCGTATTGATTCCTAAGTATTGAGAATTGAAACTTAAGAACCTAGTGTTGAGACTTATGAACCGTGTATTGAAACCTAAAAACCGAGTATTGAATCTTAAGAACCGTGTATTGAAACTTATGAACCTAGTATTAAAACCTAAGAACCGAATATATTAACACTTAAGAACCTAGCAATGAAACCTAATAACCTACTATTTAAACCTAATACACATAAATCAAAACTTATGACCATAGTATTGAAAGTTGCGAAGCGTATATTAAAACTCAAGAACGAGGGTTCTGAAATTCATAAAATTAAAACCATTGAAAGTTATCGGCCAAGTATTGAATCTTAAGAATAGAAACTAAAGTTTAAATTTATAATTACTGAAAGTTAAGAACTTTAGTTTTGAGAAGTAGAAGGGAAAGAGATTGACATTTATTATTGTTATTATTGTTTTTTTATTTAAATACAGTCATGAGTTGCCGTATTTCTTAACCTCCCTCATTTACCTTAACTAATAAGCTCTATTTTATTACATAGCTGTTTGACTCACTTTGTATAGCAAGTTCCAAACAAGTAGTAACTGAGAAACGTCAATAGCATGCCCGCCAAAACGATTTTTGTTCGAAAAAAAATTTCTCTTTCAATAGATATGAAGCATGTAGCATCGACGTCACAGATGCCTAATCCTGTAAAAAAGGTAAAAATCATATTGTAAAGTATGTTTAAAAATCCATTAATTTAAAAAAACAGAGCTACAGTATGCACAGATTTATAGTGATCAAAGATATACCTTTTATTATTAAACCTGGCGATGCACTGTCAATTAAACTTCTCACTTCTTCCTCGCTCAATGTGTTCTGTAAGTTATATTATTTTAATGATTAAGAGTGTATTACTATTATTAAAAAAATATATATATATATATATATATATATATATTGTTATTATTCTATTGGATAATGGAAAAATACTCACATCGACGCATCTAAGCAGCAACAAATAATAGTTGGATTTTCTTATTGCATTCTATCAATTCAGTTTGCATTTAAGCTAAAAACGAGAAAAAGGGGAATTATCTACAAAATAGACGAATTTTCAATAAAGACATGAATTCAAAAAAATACACGATTAAAAAAAAAGTTAAATTTTTCAGTTAAGATAATTAATTTTTAACCAGAGAAAACGAATTTGGAAGAAAATGGTTAAATTTTGAACCAAAAAAGATGAGTGCGATATGAGAGAATTTCCAACCCAAAAAGACGTATTTTCAACAAAACAGTTGAATTTTCAACCAAAAAGGATGACCTTCCAACAACATTGTTGAATTTTTAATAAATCATCATCTTATTCCCTTTGTAAAATAACAAATCTAAGTGACAAATAATTCTGTGACTTGAGCATGGACTGCCTGCCCGATTTGAAATGAATTCGGTCTATGAAAATCTGATAAAAATATGCATATGCAGAACAGATAAAAATATGGGGAAAATGTATATTTTCATGATTTTAACTTGAGCTTTTCAAAGAATCCTCTCATTTTATAGCATGGAATTTCTCGACGAAGTTGTGTAAAATTTGAAAACTCTACCTTGCTGAGACTATTTTAGATGAATTACATATCGTTGGAAGCGGAAAGATTCGGGTGAGTTTAGATAAGCCAGGATCTGTGAGGATACTGAAAAGTAGGCTTAACAATACTTGAAATAGAAGCAAAAGGTTTGTCAAACACTTCCATTTTATAAGTTTCAGTATTCATATTATACTAATAAATTGAGAAAATTTCCATAGAGATGCGGTTACTTATGGCGCCAAATTTTTCTATGAGCATGGAAACTATAATTACCACGAAAGCTGTTGCATTGATGTGTATAATAGGAGGTCTAATTAGCTTGAGTTGAAAATGCATGGGTCAATATTATTAAAATACGTTGTTTAAATAAATTTCCACAGTATTTTGGCAACTTACTATTGATGGTTTAACTTTATTACAAAAAATGGATAAACTTTCGAAAAGCGCTTACCTCCGATTAATTTGAAACTCCGTATACTAATGTATTTTGATGCGCTGATCACGAATGTGACCGTGAAAATACCCGAAAATTTGATTTTTAAGGTCAAAACCCCAAAAAACAATAAAAATTGCATGTTTTTTTTGTTTATTTCAGTCAATAATAAAAATTTACAAAAAGTTTACAGCCTAACAAATAATAATGATGATTTGAAATATAATTCAAACAAATGTTATAGGATTTGAAAAGATTTCATTGGATTAAAAAAATTATAGAGTATGTGCTAATATTTTAAAGGAATTTCAAAGATATCAAGGGACTTTAAAGGATTTCAAAAATTCTAAGGAATTTTAAGGTACCCCTATGGATGTAGAGGGATTTAAAAAGATT
>CAKNWT010284733.1:0-11045 GCA_932066315.1 Andricus coriarius | reverse complement strand
TTGCATGCGGGGCTCTACAAGGATGGACGGACCCTTTCCCTAGCTACTCGTGGGAATAGCAATGACACCACCAAAACACCAAATAGTTGTAAATGCGGTTCAAAATGATCAAACGCGCAGAAGACCCGGCAATGGATCCACGAATAATGCCGATAATCCTTGAGTTTGGGGTGCTGAAAATAATTTAGGAAAATAATTCAGATGGAAACACGACGACGAACCGGCAAAACGCCCACATTGAGTGGACGAATCAACTCAAGGATGACTTGCTAGACTGCTACGATACCAGCATTATCCCTGTTCACCAAGGCTTTATAGCACGTATGCACACTCTGTGGTGCACGTTCGACAAGTTTGCACTCTGTTCAACACGTTTCGATTCAATCATTGCGAAATCAACGTGCCTACCTCTGGCAAAATTGATATGTACGCAGAGCGCTTTCCCAACGGCTGCTTGACCAAGCTTCAGCCGAAGATGAGGAAGCGAAATTAAGCCCAACAGAGGAAAGCAGGCACCTTCTGAGAGATGATCACGATTTCAGGACAAGAAAGAACATTAAAATGCTGGGAAAGATCTGGGAAAGATCCCAAGATCTGACTGAAATGGATGCCTTCCTTCGTGGAGAAATCTTGCAAGAATCCGGACTCTGGACCATCAGTTGCTCAGTTTATGGTGATGCGAGAGCTTTGGCTGATTCAAATCGAAGGCTCAAACCGACAATGGATCAAAAGACCAAAAGACGCTTACATCAACTGAACAAGAAGATTGGATGGGCAAGACAGAATGCGTCCCATGTTCAATGTGTGATTGACTACATAACATCTAGTAGACCGTTCACGGAAAGGGTTCGAAAGTTCGCCCAAGAACTGAGGATCTTGAATCACACACTAAACAAGTCAAAGCTGCTGACAATCAAGCAGCATATTGTTGACAAAATACGGCTCTTATCTGACGCAAGAAGGAGAATACCTCAACGGATGTGGTCTTCCAATCTTTCGGCGTTGAACAAGGTATCTGCGACCAACAATGTTGCCGTCCCGGTTCTACTCCACTCGTTGGGGTGGTTCAATGGACGAAGAACGAACTTAAGGTCCTTGATGTCCTCGCCTAAAAATGGTCAGGAACCACGAGATGATTGGTAAAGGAGCGTTCCTTCACAAAGCCGCGGAGCAAGCGGCCGAGACCCTTGGCCTGAATATTAACATCAGAAGTGAGGAAACTGCATTACTCCATCTAGATGCTTCACTTCTAAAAGCCGAAGTGAAGAAAGCAGAAGTTCAAAAATGGCATCAAGACCTACTCGACAAGAAAATGAACGAAAATTTTTACAGGAATGTTGAGTATCATGAGGGCTTAATTCAGGTACAGAGGGTTTTATTTTCGCATGCCGGCCGGTGTCATTTCCACCTTAGCATACCGTGACCGCATTTTATGTCAACAAGTACCCAGCGATAGGTGCAGGGCGTGTCACGCACACGCTGAGTACCTGGAACACATACTATCGGGGTGTCCCACCCACGCAGGAACCACGTACATCTACAGACATAATGTGGCCCTAAGAGTGCTTCATTACCATCTTTGTTTCTCTTACGGTGTTGGCCGCGACACTGCCCTGCCGAACGTTGCAAGGGTGATAGAGTTAATTGTCCAAAACGAGAAGTGCCAAATTATCGGGAATTACGATTTTCGGACAGCAGTCTCCGTTGCACACTCAAGGCCTGACATTGTTCTCCCTGACTTCGAAAAACAAGCTATATTCGTGATCAAATTCTCGGCCCCGCCCGAATACAACATCACTGCCAAGGAGAAAGAAAAGGAGGAGAGGTATCAAGACCTTAAAAGGGAGCTGCAAAGACTGTACCCAAAATATTCGGTACAAGTAATTGTTCTTGTGATAGGTACTCTCGGAGGTGCGAAACTATCACTAGTTCGTAACCTTAATGCCATACCCGCGAGTGAGACCTTGCGGTGGTTGTTTAACCTTATTTTTTATTTATATATAGCCGGATTATGTACTTTGCCTGTAACATACTCATGGCTTTTTCTTTTTTAGAATTATTAGTCATAGTTACTCTCATTTTTACATAATTCTTATTCTGTGTATTTTTAAGCAGTATTAATTTTCTAATTATTTTTTGTTTTTCTAAATGCATTTCAATGCAAAAGCCAGACTACCTGATTGGAGCGCCATCGGTTGGATTAGTTTCATTGACGTTTCCCCTAGTAATTCTCTGCTCGGTAACAGTCACATCTGCATTCTGCCAGTTATCTAGGTGGGAATTTCAAATTTGATTGAAAATTTAATTTTTGAGTTTCTTTTTTTTTCTTCGTTGATCCTTGGAATAATTAAGGTGGTCTCCGAAAGAATGAAGTTATATAAGGATGCCGCTGCAAAACCGCTGATAATAAATAATGATAAGTTTGAAACTTTTCTTAAAATTATCCATTGAATTAGTTACAAATCTTTTCCTGGCGAAAATTATAATAATTTATAAACTTTCGATTAAATAAATATTTTATTTTTATTTTAACGTTTTTAAGGAAATAGTGCACTTTTCAGCTAAAGAGTTGAATTTTTTTCCACCCTGTAAATGGTGAAAAGAAATTTAAATATTTTGTTCATAATGCAACTATTTTGTTGAGAAGATATTTTCTTTGTGGAAGATTCATCTCTTTGGTTGGATAATTTCTAATATAACTATTGATGGACTCTTCGTTGTACATATTTGTTGTGTTGTAACGTTCAAGAAAAATATGGAAATGGTGCATTTCATATTGCATTCGCCAATTATTTGGTCATTCTAATTTGAAATTCCCGCCAAGATAAGTGGCAGCATGGAGATGCGACTGTTACGGGCAGTGCATTTTAGCAGTACGATCAAGATAACATATGTTACCGAAAAAGTAGAGACTGACCCAATATCCTGCTAACTCGAAACCCCTTCCAGGGTCTAGAAAATCTTCAAATTGCGTTTTTAAAACCTTGGTCCCGATTTATCGAATCTTAGTAATAAAGTTTGATAGCTCTACAAATTTCTCCATTTTTTGATACCATTCCAATAGCCTTTAGTAGTGAAAAGACCTGTTACCGTGAACTTCTATGGAATGTATAAGTTATTATTACAAGTTTACATCCCTGGTTTGTCAACCTCCGACTACGCGATCTGACAAAAATAACATAATGGCTTCAATTTAAGGTCAGGTTACACTGTGTATTATCAGCCATGATTGTGATTTTTGTTGAATCTATTAGTCTTGGGATGACTAAAAAGTTATATAAAACTTTTTAAATAACTTGTAAGCTTGAAGAAAATTAGTAGTAATGGATTTTTGCATTACGTATATGCTAAACAAATATGACTGCCCAATTTTTAACATAGCAATGTTCGCGCTGGACCAAAAATCGACATTTCTCTGCTAGACATTGATTTACTGACGGGATGTTACGTCACACTAGAATGCCTTATTTTTTATGTTCGTATAGCCATCTTGAATTGTCATATTAGAAGATCCAATCCCTATGAGGGCGCAGTTCCATGGAGGTAGATTAGTAGAATATTGAAACAGTTTTGACCAATGAGGTGCCTGTACCAGCCCCAGCACTCACCTCGTTGGTCAAAATTGTTGCACTATTCCACTAATCTAATTCCATGAAACTGCGCCCTGGGCAGCGTTCAGGTTTCTCACCAAGTGCACTCGTCGCGTGAACCTGGAAAAAGGGTGTGGTTTACGAAAGTGAACTGCAAAGTTTCATGTTCATCCAACAAGTGCGTGTGAAAGGCTTTGGCAAAAATATAAAGATTGTCTGGTTATGTTCACATATATCAACATATAATAAGGAGGCAGCGAAAGAAAATTAAGGTTGCTGCGATTTCATCAAACGAATTAGGCCGGCAAAATTGTACCTAAAGACCGGACTATGTGGGTGAAATAGTCACCCATCGAGTGACCCCTACCCGTCACTCTGGTGATATCCGAAAGGTTCACCCGGATGAATCCGCCCACTCAACTAGCACGGTGATGCCGATGTTGGCTCCCTAAGCTACTGCACTTGTGTTAGAGCAGCGCGATGGTTGTCTGCAGTTGGCGCGCAATTAATAATGGATATAACAAACAATTTTTGTAAATAAAATTAATAATTATTATAAAATCTACAAAAATGTTTATAAAACGTACAACTTGTGATTTCAGGCAAGAAAAAAATTCACAACACATATATTTTCTAAAAAATAGTTTATTTTTATTGAATTCCAAAGAGTAACTTATATTTCACGAAATATTTTTTATAAATGCAATTTATATAGATGGTCCTGCATTTTATAATAATTATTTATTTCAGTTACAAGAACTGTTTGCAATGCCTATTTTGAATTGCGCGCCAACTGCGGCCAAACAACTCGCGGCCCTAACCAGTGATGGGAGAACGCGGATATCTTTGGGATGCGCAATAGTGATTCCTGTGTATTTTTGGGATGACACATGGGGTCACATAACCGAACAATATACTGGAGTCACTACTGTACCTGCCAGAGATATCCACGTTCTCCCAGAACTGGCCCTAACGCAAGCGCAGTAGCTCAGGCAGCCAACATTGACTGAACGAACCCCTGAGGCTATTTGCAGTGGACACTTTCGATCACAAAAACCCTTTTGCCGCAAATTTTCGCATTAACATATTTGTAAGGTCTTATTTTGAGATTTTTATCTTTAAATATGATTCCATACGAACAGTACTTCAAAAAGAAGTAATTGAAGAGAGCATGTTAAATTATGATGACAGATTTGAAGTTTTTCATCATGAGGAACTATGCTCGGCGTATAACTTCGCTTTTGATACCGATCAAATGCAAATCCATGTTATCGATCGAGAATAATTCATCTTCCTGTCATCGTGTTGAAGCAATTTAAATTTCTGATCAAAACTGAACGTACATTCGAATGCTGGGTATGCAAAATACATTAATGTCCTTATGAAAATCATGATTAATTCAATGCTAAAATGAAATATTATAAATTATCGGTTGTCAAATTTATTTTCTGAAAGAGAAACAATCCATTTTTTATTCAAGTGCTGTTTTGAAGTTATGGTGGAATGTATTATACTAAAATATCTACCTAGCAGCTGTTTCGTTAAGGTTACATCCCTAATAGCACGGAACGTTTCTGGAAAGTTCCGCGGGCACATTCGCGGTCGTATTTTCGGCCGTATTTCGAAATATTATAAACCGCTAAAAAATTTGCAATGACTTAATTTTCATTGTCTGAATTTTAATCAAACAAGGACAACCCGCAATAATTATAAATCAAAGAACAAAGTTTATTGAAATACGTGGTAAAATTGCTCGCGGGGAATTTTCAAAGTACACAAATGGTGTGTTCTGCAGAAATAGATACGTTTATGTGATGCATGACTTGATGATTAATGATATTATTGATAATATTAGAAAAAATTAGCCCAAACATGTGCTCATTATACCGACAAGAAAATCTCTTTGAACAAACCGTACAGCAAATTTAGCTAAACATATTACTGCTGAAGGGTAGCCAGGTTAGAAATAGAATTTTTCGACACAAGTGCGCAATGATGGCAATCCTCGCACGAGTGGGTGGGCGCTGCAGTAACCCGAAGTGCAAGTCGACGTGAGCCGAAGATGAACCGAGGGGTAGTTTTTGTGCCTCCCCACGAGTGAGCTATCATTTTTCGGCTAATAATGTTTAAAGTCCAACTAACAAATTATTCTAACTGTCTGCTGTTACGGAATTTTCCGTAATACTAGCCCTGGCCTATGCCTTACCAAAAAATCCGTAATACTAGACAGTGCCTAAATTATGGAAGACCAATATCTTAATATGAGTGAAAATAATAATATTGATCAATATATGCCAACTAATTGTCGACAACTTCCGCGATTGCAAACTTGCGAAAATCTAAGGAAGCTCATTCGCAGTCACAGCTTTCTTTTCGTTAATCTAAGTTAAGATATCAATATCAATTTCTCCTTTACAAGTCAACAAAAATAAATAAATATATACACATTAGGTTGGGTCGAAAATAGCAAATTCTGGGATTTGAAATTGCTACATCGAGAAAAAGTAGTGTATTGGGATCCTGAAAAAGTATAATTAAATTAGAAAAATCGACATGCAGCTTGGTTACCGGCACTAAAAGAAAGTTTCAAAAGTTTCAAGTTCGTAGATTATGGGGACGATGAGCATGACGATGGTGAAGATGGTGATGATGAATAAACCAATCAAGAATACGAATTTCCCGTCCATAGCACCTCGACGATTCTGTGGAGATTGTCCTTCTCAACAACGAATTAATGTATGCCATTGATTAAGTCTGCCATTGTGCACGAGCTTACACACACTGCGCTGACAGATTTATTTAAATTAGTGCATTGTATGTTTGGAAATCCAATTCGGCCAAATTCACGCTTTGTAATGGATAAGTTTTTCTGTTCTTCAGATTTTGTAACTTATCACGGAATTTCTCCATACTGAGTGGGGTATGTAGGTATTTTCGTACGTGAAGATCAAAGAAAATAATGCCCAATTTTCAAAAAAAGTAATTTCCCTTCGTCATAGAGTGTTCAACACATTGTACTCGACATTTAACATAATTTATTTTTTCTTCAAGCGTTCGTCAAAGAAATCAAGTCTATGGCAAACTCCGGAATTTCATGTAACATGTGAGGAGAAATCCGACTTGTTAAACCCTATGCAATTTGTTGTTGCGTAAATTCTGTTGCGCGAGCACCTATGCAAAGTATCACCCAATATGACGGCTTTTACGGCTGTAGTGCGTACCTATACAGAAGTAAATGGAAACTCAATGCAAAAAAATACCGGCGTTTGCGCGAAGTATCCTATTTTAATTCCTCCCCGTAATCAGCCAACTGAAGAAAAAATGCTGCGATGTATGAATGTACTGGTATATCCCTCGGATTCTGCCAATTCACTGGCTGAACACGTTTTAAATCATATTTCCAGAATACAACTGCAACAATCAAGTCCTGCGAATGAAATTAATTCGATATCTTGCAGAATTTTTAAAACCTGCCGATCCAAGTACTTCCAGAATACATTAGCAGATAACTTATCTTATGAATCCTGGTAATTCTTCAGATCGCGACTGTACGTTTGGTGTTGAAACGGTCATAATAAGCAATAATATGACAAGGCCCCTGAAAGTAGGCAACCAAACAGCGTTGGAAAAGTCTGACATGGACGTAGCCATCAGGAAGGCTATAGTTTGCGATAGTCAAGCATCACACTCTGAAAGGATAAAGGTCCGTAGTTTTTGATCCGGGTACGCTGTCACAGGCTCCGGAAATCTTGTATTCCTCAGGGCACGCCGTCTAGGCCCTGACTGTCTTTTTCCTTTTTGATTTATTGGGTAAGCCATACAGGCTCCAAGACCTTATTTTGATTTTTGGTATCTGATTTACCCTGTTTTTTACTTGTATTTAATTTTGTGTACGCTGCTACAGGCTCCAAACATTTTCTTTCAGGTGATATTTCTGGGTACGCTATATCAGGCTCCAAACTCGTTATTGTATAGATTTATTGTGGGCACGCTGTCAAAGGCTCGAGACATTTTGATTTAGATTTCTTGATTTATCCTGGGCACGCTGTCACAGGCTCCAGGCCCTTATACTTTGATTTCTGATTTTCTCCGGGTACGCTGGAATAGCGAATAGCGATTGTAAAGGACAGAACCGTGATCTTTGTAATTAGATTAGTTCATACGGGCAATCGTACCTTTCTGAAATGTTAAGAAACTGAGTTATTGTAACTACTACGACGGATGATTGGTAAGAAAAAGTCTTTATAAAAAACTGAGTATGAATAAATAAGAATTTGTTTGTTAAAAATTGCCTTCTTCAATTTATCTTCTCCTTTCTGCTTCCGAATTGATTTTACCAAGACTTAGGGCTAGGTAAAATAAAATATCCAATTAAATGAACTCTTTCAGTGTTAAGCGCGTATCATGAGATCGTACTTGGGTTCGTACCCGACGACATATACCTTATCTGTTGCTGACACGAAAAAATTGACAAACTTGTGGACATCACTCAGATGCTACATCAAAGTATGTGTTTATCGTGGTCAATAAGCGATAGATTGCATTTGAAAGCAAAAGAATGGGAGAATTGTACACAGTACTTCAGTTGACCAATTCTGAAAATATTTCTAGAAAATAAACAAGTAGAGCATTGGGAATTATTTGTTGAAGCAGCCCATATATCCCTAAAACCTATTAAAACTCAAGCTGAATTAGGACACATGGAATACATGGTGAAGAAGTTTGTGCTTTACAATGAAGAGTATTATACAAAAGAACTATTACTTTGGGTAAAATCACTTAAAGATTGGTGTATGTCATGGAGTCATACAGCTTATCCTTTTGAAATAACTCAAAGCAAATTACTCAGAATGATTAAGTCTGCTGAAGGGATTCCAAATCAGATTTGTCGACATTTGCCTAGGCTTCATTGTGGAATTATTTTAGACAAGCATATTCTTCCTGACGATTCGAAAACGGTGGTAGCATACTCCTTTAATATAAAGCAACGAAATACACCAAAAACCTTGAAAGTTAATTATGTGAGATATTTCGGTGCTACTAAAGAGGCAAAAGAAGATGGATTAATCAAATCCAATTGCCCGAAGATACAGTCTCTTATACAAGAATGATCAAAGATAATTGCATCTACTCAAAAGAAAGGAGTCATGATTATCGATCAAATAATAGACTTATGAAGTGTAGCGGGAGGTGGGGTATCGTGTGAGTGCGGAGCACTTGCAAATAATGCTCATGTTTTTTTATTTTCATATTAGTTTTTTTCACATAAAATAGCTTTCTTGAGTACCAAAGAAAGCTATTTTACGTAAAAAACTAATATGAAAATAAAGAAACATGAGGATTAGTTACATACTCCACTTTCCCCTATTTATATTCAGATTTAACTGTTTCTAGTAAGCGAATCATCTAAGCCAGCGTTTCCCAATCTTATATCTTGAATACCAGTTGAGAGTTTTTGTAATTTTGCATGCACTCATAGATTTACTTTACTACTGGAAATATTAAACGATTTTCCTTACCTTTTTTTTCATTTTCTTAAAATTATAGTATAAACGTTTATTCTTCAGCCTGATGGCCTTAAAAAATTGACTTGCTTACACTTTCCTTTTTTACATAATTTTCCTTCATCTAAGCCTGAAAGCTAACATGCATCCATACCTTATAACTAGGATCGCACGCTCCTAACGCCTTGCCTTCCTCGCCTCGCTTCGCCTCGCTCGCATGTCCCTACTCTCTCGCTTCCGCGTCTATTAGCTAATGCTGATATACTATTTACATTATTTACATCCTACTTATATCTACTTCCTCTCTTATTTACAATCTTTTCCTCTCCATTCCTGTTCCTCCTTCCTTCTCTTCTTCTCCATCCTACCCAACACTCCCTTCACCCATGCTACTGCCCTTTTGTTACCCCTTTCATGCAATAATACCTCCATGCTCATTCCACTCCTTCCTACCTCTACGCACTCCTCCAACCATTGCTCCACTTTTGCATACCCCTTCCCACACAGTTGACACATCCTCTTCTCCCGAGAGAGCCAGAACCTATTAAAATCCTCCATGCACCCACATCTCATCCTCGCTATAAGCTCCTGACTTCCTTTCTCTCCTTTCTCACACAAATATTGCGCTCTCGCCCTGGATATAATCCACACATAGTTACCGTTAAACCTTGACTCTCTTATCCTCTCTTCCCCTGCTGTCTTCTCTCTCTCTCTCTATGCCGTTTTTCTTAACCACCTCATATACCTTCCTTCCTTTCTCATGCATCCTTCTCACTTCATCCATCTGTAGTCTATTCGCTCTAAAATACCTTTCCCTTTCAGCCTCCATCCTCCCAACCCTCTTATGTTCTTCTTCTCCCATCAACACACTCTAACCAGCTTACTTCCCCCCCTTCCAAAAATTTCTCCTCATATTTACACGCCCGACTCCCAGCTATAATCCCTATACTCGTTCTCCCCGTCTCCCTCCTGACAATATAATCAGGCGTGTTCCTTGCCAACCCTAATGTCCACTTTACATAGCTCTCCTGTGTCCTATTTACCTCTTCACTTTCCTTCCACCCCCATACCTCTACAGCATACAGTAGTACACTCATCATTAGCGAGTCGAACAATTTCATTCTCCTTTCAAAATCATCTGCGAATAACTTCTTTCCCAACCCCCAGACCTGCCTCATCACTACATTTGCCCTCCTCACTCTCTCTTTTATGTGACCATCCACTCCCCCATTCCTCCGAAATACGAATCCCAGGTACACAAACTCTTTGACCTCCTGCACCGCCTCTCCCTTCCACCAGGAAGAACGCACTAAAGATAAACACAGCTAAACCAGTCATTTTGCAAATAGGCAACATGAAAGAGTTAAGTTTATCCATTTTCACCGTCGATGGCGTCCATCTAACTTATTCTTGTCCCTCTTTAATTATGCATATACGAGTGTGAAATAAAAAACTTCTCTTAAGACGGTATTCTGTTGACAATTATTATATTTATTAAAATGCAAATTTTTATCAGAAAAAAAGATCACACTCCTCTCACTCTACTGGGATTCGAACACCAGATCAACTGATTTCCGGTCAGGTGCACTAACCAATTGAGCTACAGAGGGATCGAAGATAGATTCTAATTTTCTGATATACGCTAATTTAGCAAGGTGTTACACAATATTTAAGTAGGAATCTGTATTATCGTCAGAGATTCAATTTTTCAATCGGTTGAGAAAACTGGCCACACGTTGCGGACAATAGAAATCTACAATATCGATCAAAGTTAACTTCTCTTAATACAGACAAATTATTTCGTCTTTTACAGACTAAATGGAGATATAAATTAAAATTTATTAGAATGCAAATTTTTATCAGAAAAAAAGATCACACTCCTCTCACTCTACTGGGATTCGAACACCAGATCAACTGATTTCCGGTCAGGTGCTCTAACCAATTGAGCTAC
>CAKNWT010284732.1:0-10160 GCA_932066315.1 Andricus coriarius | reverse complement strand
CATAAGAAATGCTTTATTCTTTTGATACACTCTTTCCTATATTATTCGAATAGCTTGAAATTTTTTCTAATTAAAATTTTTGTCATCTTCCTCTTTATCCGTGAGTTCTAGAAGATTCTACGTTACAATCGACACGTTTGCGATATAATTTTTTTGCAACGCAAAATGTAATGCGTCATGAAAAATAAGCTTGAACTTGTTTACCAAAAAATTTCACAGTTTAATTTGATGACGTCATTAGGAATATTCTAGAAACTCAGCACATAGCTCCTTTTATAGACGCTTACCCTCTCTTCAAAATTTCTGGAAAGTTTTGCATATAATATTGTCAGATATTGCATTAGATGATGTAATGAAAGTTCTGGAAGATTCTACATTATAATCGACACTTTTGGGATATAATATTTTTTTGCAACGCAAAATGTAATGCGTCATGAGAAATAACCTTGAACTTTTTTTGACCAAAAAATTTCGCAGTTTAATTTGATGCCTTCATCAAGAATGTTCTGGAAGAATGTTATCTATAAGGAAGCTATAAATCAGATTTATATAGCCAAAACAGGATGTCATGCATAGTCCTCCGTATCAAATTTCATCTATATGCTTGTACATTTTTTGCGTATTGAACTAATGTTTATCTGTAGGGAAGCAATAAATCATCCTTGAAATAACTATATGACGCAGTAGAAATTGCCAGGACAAAGCAAAATATAACCTTGAAAGTATTTACACGAAAAATTCTTGAGATAAGAATAACCTTCAACCTGTTGTTACATGCCTTTGGATGGCACAATTGCGCAGTATTACTATGTGACGTCAGCAAGGAATGTTCTAGAACGGTCTCGATATTTATCTGTACGGAAGCAATAAATCATCCTTCTTGTTTTTTCCCATAACTATATGATGCAGTAGAAATTGCCAGGACAAAATATAACCTTGAAAGTATTTACACGGCATGCTTGAGATAAGAAATAACCTAGAAGCTGTTTTTATTCGGTAGGAATGCAAGATGGCGTCATCAAGAATGTCGGTAAGGCAGGAATGCATGATGACGTCATCAGGACCCTCGAGAATGTTCTAGAAGCTTAGCACGGAAATGAACCACTTTTCCAGAAAGATTTAGCACGGACACGAACCACTACAGCTAGAATCCTCTCGATGTCGGTAAGGTAGGAATCTTGAGTTAGAACCCGCCTTACTCATCTACTGATTTCGGTGCAATTGTGAATTTTTATAAGTTTTTTTAATCAATTTTCTGATGATCTTTCGAAATTCAAGATTTTGTTTTGTCTGAAATCGGATTCGTAAATTATTTTCTTCTCTCTCCGTCGACTTCCTTCTAGCCACTGGTTATAGTAGTACATTGTTCCCAATTTCGAAAACCATTAATCTATATCACTTTATAATCTTAAAAACACTTAAAAAATTGTCCACAAAGATATAAGAAATGCACAACACACCGCCAGGACGCGAAGAAAAATTTGTTCTATGTTAGGTAATTTTTCGTCAGAGAAAACAAACGCCGGTCGGCGCCTAAATTGCCGCCCCGATTGAAAACAATTAGGAACATTAGGAATGGAAACGATGGAAACATAACCTTTATACACAATATAAAATAATTAAAATCAATTAACAAATGGTACACAGATTAGGAACGATTGAAAACGATTGAAATTGTGACAACTTTGAATCGTTCTAAATCGTGTTCAATTGATTATTTCTAGAAGAGAATTGAAACCGATAAGAAACGATATAACTTATATCTCAATCGTTCCGAATCACGTTTCTTAATTGTGGCTACTCGATTGACAACGATTGAGCATTTTGATTTTCCAATTGTTTCTAATCGGGTACTTGGAAATTGGCACGTGATGGCAGCACTTTCTTCTGGCGGGAATTATTTAAAGACAGTTATTTACTTTTTTTAAATTATATCAATTTTAAGCAGTATATATTTCGAAAGAAAGTATAAATAAACATTTTGCAAGTAATTATCACCAGATGAAAGTGGTGCTACGATAAAAAATGTACTAATAGTATTTTATGTTGAAAAAACAAAATCAGATACAAGATAAAAATAAAAAAGTTGATTTTATATCAGTGAAAGGAGCAAAATTGTTCATTTTCGTTATGCGATCTTGGATTGTTCATTGAAATGAAAATTCTATAAATAGTTATAAGTTTTAAACCTATTAGAGATAACAGATTTTTTTATCAGAAAGGAGTCTCAATTTTTAATTCTTCGCTATAATGAACACATAACATTCACCTTATAATAAAAAAGTTTGTATTAATGCAAATTTGTAAATTTTTAGTTTATTGAAATATAAGTACTCAAAATGATGGACAAAATTCTTTCTAAGTTGAACAATAAATTTACATCAATGTTGGTGATGTTATATTCGGTAATCCTTAGAGTGTGACTTCACTTCTACCACTAATAATTTACGTAAAACCCACGTTTTTTATTATTCGCAAGGTAGCAACTAAAATCGAAAAAAAAATTTGAAATAATTTCCTAATTTTTCCAGAATGCATTGCAAATTAAACCATTCACAGTGGAAGTTTTCTGAACACTGAGCATTTTAAATATTAAATTAAAACATTTAAAATACAGCGATTTCGAGTTTAAACGTTCAGTAATGAATGTAAGAATTACAAGCCTTCTAGAAACTTTTTCCAAAAAAAGCACTCAAAATTGGACGATATGGATTCAGAAGCCTTTAATTTTGTTTAATTTGAAAATAGAGAATCAAAAAATAGCATTTTAAAATGCAGGCTGCTAAACTGCGTAATTTTTAACTTAATAATTTCTTAATTTTGGCATTTCAAACTCAAAGTTTCGAAAAATTTAAAATTAAACTCTTATTCTTTGATATGCTAAAATGTCGAAAAACGTCCATAATGTTATATAAGAGTTTATGAGATTATGAGAATGACAACTGGATATAAAGACCAAAAATAAACTCTTTTCTCGACTATTTATTAAAAAATTTGGCCAATAATTACAATGTTTCAGGAAGGTTAGAATATAAAAAAATGTCTGTCCTTGGGGAAGAAAACCAATTGTTGCGATGATTCCCGTATGTATTTAATTCAATTTTGAACTCTTTTACCTGTAAATAACACCATTTTTAATGTTTAAGTTTAAAAATAGTTTAATCTGTAACAGTTTTTAAGTAGTTAAATCTCAAAGTCCATTTCTGTCAGTTATTGTTAATTTTTTGAACTTTTTAATAACACAAAGCCTTCTGAACAATCTAATATTATACGATTAAAAATTTGAAATGTTTAAAATTCAAAGATTTTAAGATTAAGCATTGCAAACCAAATATTATGATATATTCAAAATTGAATATTTCAAATATTTCAAACCAGAAATTTTCAAAAATTTCAAATCAAAATTATTTATAAATTTAAATATATTATATTGCAAGACATTTGAAAAGATTGTAAAAGTTTTCTACTAAAATTAAATAAATATTTAATGAGCTAAGCACAATTTATTTAGTCCCAGTTTCAAAATATTGGCGCCATCCTACATTTTATGATGATTACAATCGTTTTCAAATGTGTATCCATTATTTTGAGTTAGAAGTTAAGTTGTCACTACAGCATTTTGATATTGCGGTAATTATTTAAAAACAGTTTTTTACTCTTTCAAACAAAAAAAATGTCAATAATATGAATTACAAAAGAAGTAAATAAACGTTTTACAATAATATACCCACTATAAATTAAAGTACTACTGCCTACTTGATTATCACACTATATCACTTTCACATATTTAAATTGCATTATTTTTACGTGTCGTTAAATCGCATACTTTCGATTCTTCATTCAGTGTACCGCATGAACAAACATTCTATTTTTTTGTGCTTGAAATGTTGTTAAATTATTAAAAATCTAATTTCTAACCTATAAACACATACGCGTTGTGTGTTAATCAACTTTTGATCACTCTTAATCGTTATAAATCGTGTCCAATCGATTATTTCTAGAAGGGTATGGACAACCATGGGTGGTATTTTTTCCTTCTTCAGGCTTTGTACCTTTGAAGGGCTTTCTTTATAATCTTCATCTTCAATGGTAGAGTCACCATCCGTCCTGGTTTTTCGGGACATGTCCTCTTTTTTCGAGGTGTGTCCTGGTTTTTTCTTGAAAATAAGCAAAATGTCCTGGTTTATTACGAAACCAAGATTTTTGAAAGCAAATATTTTATATTTTTCTACAATCGCAGTTGTATGTTTCAGTATATTAGCTATTGAGAACTTTGTACTTAATCGCTTGAAAATTTTTGAGCATCCTGGTTTTTCACCCGACCCAGATGGTAACCCTATCAATGGAGTCATCATCTGACAGCGTTTCATACTTGTTGCTAGTTTTGATGTCAAGTCTTCCTTGATTCTTAGAGTGTTGCTTTGTTTTTTGCCTCTTCCTTGAGTGATTTGCATTTATCGAATTATTTAAAGGCTTTGTTTTCTCAGCTTTGATTCTCATTTCGAATTCCTAGTTTTTCACGAAATATGAAATTTCTCCCATTTATAACAGTTTCTTCGCAATAAAATTTTCTCATTCGTTATTTTTTCAATGTTTGTACACAGTATACACACATCGACAATAACACGTCCGTCTGATACAAGTGCTCGATCGACACTCGCATTCTTATCTCTCACGTTCATTAGGAAGGTCAAGCTATCGAGAAAAAACTATCTATTAGAATTTCTGTTACGTAACTTGTAACATAAGTAGCAAAAACCTGAACATTCACGAAACCCAACAAACTTACTTTCTTGAAAATTTGTAAGCAAGGCTAACACAAGACAACACCTTGTCGAACGAAACAGTTATTTTTTTCGGATCCTATCAAAATTTCTGTTACCGAACTTTTAACAAATCTAACAAAAATTTCAACACACGCGATCCAAAAAACTTTCTTTCTTCAAAATTTATTACTAAGATTTAAATAATAAAAACTAAAAATTCCAGAAACCCACCAAAATTTCATTCTTGAAAATTTTCTAAGAAGATTAGAATAACATAAAAGCTTTTATAACAACAAAAGTCACACTTTTCCCTGCTAAAAATTCCGGACGAATTCCGGAAAAATCCCGCATTGGGAAATTTGTCCGAAATTGTCTGAAAAGTGATCCGGTTTTGGTCCTCCGGATTGTATCTGGTCGCGTCCAAAATTTGTCCGGTCGGAGGAGCACGGAAATAAATCTAAATATCATCCGGTAGAATCCGAAAGTTGCATGGTCTGGCGGATTCGATCCGGTTGATTCCGTATTTTTCATGGTTTGACGGATGCTATCAATCCGGATTGTTTCTTGTACCATCGACGGATGCGACTAGCCCGGCTTCGGCCCACTTAAGTCCGTTCCCTGATGAAAATTCCGGGTTCCGAAATTTGCCCGCTATAGCTCGGAATGTCATCCGGTTTTTGTCATCCGGATTCTATCCGGTTGTATTTGAAAACTGTCCGGATGAAGCAGAACGAAAAAAATAAATCTGAATATTGTCTGGTAGAATCCGTAAGTTGCACGGCCTGACGTATTCGATCAATCCGGATTGTATCCGATCATGTCCGTTTTCTATGCGGTCTGAGGGATCGCATAAATTTTATATTACAAGGATATATAAGCAGTTTACACACAATAATCGCATTCTTGATTTATTTGACTCAGACAAACCTATTTCTATAACGGAGAATATCGCACGCTGAGTGTATCGGTCGAAACGGTCCTTATACCAGTTCCGAGCCAAAAATTGTTTGTTGCCTCGAATCATATTTAATTTTCTTATTTCAACCTCAGATATTTGTGTGTCGACTTGCGAGTTCGATTCCCGCTTCGCACTCTGGAAGAGACTCGGCGGCCCATGCGGTGAACACTAGCCTAGCAAGGGAGTTGTTCATCTCTGGAGAGTCGTGGTACTGATACCTCTAGAGAAAAAGGTTCTCTAAATACATGAAGCTGTTGCTCTTGGTGGTTCGGCACCTATCTTAAACTGTAGGTCCCCCTCTTACCACCGATTAAGTGTGTGGGGCGTGTGTAAAGGAATAGGGAAGAGATACAAGAAAAATGTAAGCCCTTAGGGGACACATTAGAAGCTTCCATTCCATTGTACGCAGAACTAGGGGAGAGTGGGTTATGGTGGCGGGCTTTTGAATTAAATGTACTATAAATTATGATTGAAATGCGATTTGGATGTGTTTATCTTTTAATGTGAAGCTCACATTATCAGCGAAGATTGTTATTACTAAAATTCTGTTTATTTGACAATAAATAATAGTTTTTAATATAAATAATAGTTTAGGATTCTGGCTCGTTCCGGATTCCGTGATTTTAGCGGGACAAATTCTGGATTCAACTGGACTTCTTTCCAATAGTACTTTAATTCTAGTGTATAATAAATTTTCCCCCTAGACTAATTTCAGGTTTATTCGGACTTGTTCCGGATTCCGTATTTCGGCCGGACAAGTTCTGGATTAAACCCGACCTCTTTCCATTAGCACTTTAATTCTAGTAGATAATAAATTTTCCTCCCGGACTAATTTAAGATTGATTCGGACTTGTTCCGTACTCCTTGTTTTCAGCCAGAAAGATTCTGGATTCAACCGGATGTTTTTCCATTAGCACTTTAACTCTCGCGGATAATAAATTTTCCTCCAGGACTAATTTCAAATTGATTCGGACTTATTCCGGATTCCGTGTTTTCAGCCAGACAAATTCCGGATCAAACTGGACTTCTTTCATTCAGAACTTTAATTCTAGGGGGTAATTAATTTTTGCTCCCGCGGACTAATTTCAGATTATTTCAGGTTTTAAATTCCCGAGAAATTTCAGATCTAATCGGAATCTGTCCGGAGTCGATTTTTTTGTCCAGATGAACTTCGGACTTAACCAGGCACATGCCTGCCTATTTGCGTACAATTTTCGGATCAAACCGGATATGTGTCGCAGAATATTCTTTAATCGGATCAATTATCCGAAACTTCTAGCAGAATTCGATTCCTCGCACAGATTCTGTTGCATAACTTGTAACAAAACTAACAAAAAATCTCAACGTTTACGAAATCCAGCAAAATTTTTGTCAGGAAAATTTTCTTTACTTTAGTTACAAGTTATGTAACTGAAATTTTGAAAGGAATCGAAAAGAGTGACTTCTGTTGTTAGAAAATAAGTTTTGTTATTAAAATTTTATTAACAAATTTTCTAGAAACAAAGTTTTCTGGGTTCGCGTGTGTTAATATTTACAAATTTTGCACTTACTTTTTTTACAAGTTATGTAACAAAAATTCTGAGACATAGGTTTGTACAATCTCATCATAATGAGAAGTTATTGTTTTTATGTAAAAACTGACCGTCGCGGATTTCTTCAAATCGCCACGTTTCGAGACCCCCTGAATGAAAAAAAAACGGTTTTATGACGGTGTCTGTCGTCGTCGTCGTCGTCGTTGTTGTCATCTGTATACCGGATAACTTTTGAAATACTATTCGGATTGGATTGTACTTTGGCATGCAGGTTTAAGAACCAAAAAGAAAGGTCGAGTTCGTTAACCAGCTATTTTGGATAAAAATTCAAAAAGTTAGAGCATTTTCAAAATTTTTGATACCATTTCCTTTCAAGATTTAAAAATTATATGTAAGGCTATTTATAGTACTCAGAAATCCGAACGACTTATTCTTATGAGTTTTTTTAATCAAATGAAAATGGTCCGAGTTATAGCATTTTCAAAATCCAAAAAGGAAACGAAAATGAACATTTTAAGCCAAACAATGCACGATATGAAAAAAGTAAAGTAAACAAAAACGTTGCTTTTTGAAAGCCCTACAAGATAATCATAAAAACTTTTTGAATTTGTTAAAAAAATCAAAAATTCAAATTTTAATCGCAGAAAAAATTAAGAAAAATAAAAAATGCCACTTTGCAGTCAATCTATGCAAGTTACGAAAATAATGCATCGAACAAAATTGCGCACCCAGAATAGATCTACAAATTTGTTATCTATCACATTTTTATAGGATGCTCGATAATGTATTTACCTCGCGCTACGCGCACGGTCTTTGTATTTTTCACCCATTTGAGCACAGACGTTTCGAAATTAAAGAGCAAAGCGTTAACAACTGTAATTTAATGACTGTGAATTCTCTTTTGTTAAAGCTCCTTCGGCTTTAATGAACATATTCTTGTCGCGTATCTTGTGCTTCGCACTCGATTTTATCCAAAATGTGAACTTTTCTACATTATGCTCAACACTATTATATCTAATGTATATGCTATTTATTTCTGTACCTCGATCTGGTAGTGCTTGTTCAGATATTGCAAAATAATGTACAATTTTTATTTTCCATGATGACTGTAATATTTTCTCCTTACTTTGCACAAATTTTTACTCTCAGCTGCCCTGAAAATGAGCACAGTTTGAGCGGGCACTTCAAAAACTATGATTCAAACCCCTCATAAAGTACAATCATAAACTGAAATTAAACATGTTTTTATTCAATTTGACTTAGAAGAGGGTTTCAAAGCGCCCACGGCCTTGACGATTACATTCTCACTGTGATATGCGCGCTTCGCGCTCTACAGCTAGGTTATACAGACGATTTCTTTTGAAAAATAAAACCATGTAAACAAAATAAAACGGAAAATTTTGTTTCCAAATTTGAAAATGCTCTTACTGTTTGAATTTTGATCGAATCAAAAAATTGTATGAGGATAGTTTCAAAATATATTTCATATCTAGTGAAAATTTTGATTTGTACTTGTATGTATTACTTGTATGTATTTAATCTCTCCCATTTACGAGTTTGAGGGCCTCCGCTCCCTGTACATATATTTACATTCCATCCTTAATCTAACTTAACCGCTACTTATATTCTATTGTTTCGCCTTATTGATAATAATAACAATAGTCTTAATTCTATAAATGCGCGATCTTCCAGAGCTTCCGTTTCCTCTTACCATATAAGAATATATTTTCCACGATTTTGAAATTTGCTATTTACTGTCCTTCAATAGGATTTCCCGTTTGGCTCTGCCTTGCTCCCTTGCTTTCTCTTAATTCTACCAATTTCTTCATCTACGTCACTCCTTGTCCATTACCACCCAAAATCCATCTTACACACTCATCCACACTCAACTGTCCATCTTCCTCTCCCGTACACCTCTCTAACACATGCGCCCATGACTCCATTTCGTATCCACATACTCTGCACAGATTGTCCTCTTCATCCATCCAATATCTGCAAGCTCTCACTCCTTCTCCCATTCTAAACCTTACCACCCTATTCCATTTTTCTTCCTTTTTTATCTTTTGCAAATATTCTGGTTCCGTCAACCCTTTGACCATCATATACCATCTATTGTACCTCGACTCCATAATCTTTCTCCATCTCTCTTCTCCTTGTCTTACTAATAGCTCTAATTCTATGGTCTGCCAATCCAAAGCCCCTTCTTGTATATCATAAACACTCCTCATGTTTTTCCTCTCTTCCTCCCATTTCGAATTTCCTAAATTGCCTCTCGCCTCCTTATTCCGAACTTCGTCCAAGCAAACTTGTGCTATTCTTCTCCACTCTCCTCTTTTCAGCTTCTCTTCAAACCTCCAGGCTCTCTTAATTTGTCTAGTTACCATTTTTTGCCTTCCTAATGAATCCCTTAACATGTATCCTGGGCAACTCCAACTAACCCTCATTACCCATCTCAGAAATCTCTCATGTATGCTTTCCACTTTCCTGTGTTTCTTCCATCCCTAGACCTCCACTCCATAACACAACACCGCCCAAACCAACGCATCAAACAACCAAATCCTCATTCTCCAATCGTCATTGAACCTTCTCTTTCCTATACCCCATACTTGGCCCATTATTTTACTCGCACATTCGATTCTTTTCCTCACCTGCACCTCGTTTCCCCCTCCTGCCTCAAACCAAAAACCTAAGTAACAGAATTCGTACACACTCTCCACTATTTGTCCGTTCATCTTCCAAATGTAACCTATTTAGCCTTTCTACTTCTGAAGCACGTCACCTTGGTCTTGCCTACGTTCACCGTCAGTTCTTTTGTTTCCACATACTCTTCGAAAATTCTCATCATTAAGTTCATCCCCTTCTCATCGTCTGCTAACAGAACTACGTCGTCCGCGTATGCTAGAG